>LPNX011138954.1:232255-245928 GCA_001517045.1 Pseudotsuga menziesii
AGCTTGTATTGTCAATTTTGGCCAATCTTGGCTCAAAATTATCAGCCTTTGTATCCACATTCCACTCTAGAAAATTATTCATCCCAAATTGGAAAATTCCTTCTCTAGATGCATTTGCAGAGTCATTGATATAGGAGCAAGACAAATTGATTCAGATAGGAGTGCTCAATGCCTCCAAGAATCAGTCCCTCTTAGCTGAAGACTCTTGGAATGTGCAAGAAAAAGGGAAGCAAAGAGGAAAGGAGAATAAAAATGTTGATTCAAAGACAAAGGAGAAGCATAACCCTTCTAATGGAGCCTCGGGTTCCAAGAAGAACAAGAACAATAAATTTGAGAAAGCTCAATTATCCTACTGTATGAGAGGCTTTCATCCAAAAAGTCATTGTATGAAGAATACCTTTGATCAAATGGAAAAACTCCTTGAACATCACAATATTTCCCTCCCTAAAGGCTCAAGGAAGACTGACTATAGATAAAAGTCTGAAGATCATGATGAGAGATGCCATGCATTGAAGGCTAGTTGTTAAAAAATGCATGCCTTCCTCATTGATTCAGTAGCCTCCAATCATATGGTTGCATCCATGGAATCATTCTGTTCATTACAAAATACTAATGGTCTGATTATTCACATGGGTGATGATACCCAAATTTAAGATAAAGGAAAGGGTTCTATCAAGTTAAAGCATGGAGTGTTCATGAATGTTCTCTATGTGCCCCATTTAGCTGCAAATTTATTATCTGTAAACTAGATGACACATACTGGCCCACCAAAGCGAGTAGTATTTGATCCTGACTCAGTGGAGATCACATATATCTCAACTGGGAAGATTATAGCGAAGCGTGTTGCAAACCATGCCTCCAAGGCATATGAATTCTCACACTTTCTGCCATACTCAGATCTAGCACAACCTCAACTGCCATTCAAAAGGGGAGGTAAAAACATTTTATACACCTTTTGTTAATGATGTATTATCTAATGTTGTAGATTTAGAATATGAGGAACAAGATCAACATGATATTGATATTGTCATTGATCCTCAAGAGGATCTAGATCTAGATCCAGCTCCTATTCCAAATCAGAAGCCTAAATGGGCCCAAAAGCTCATTGAAGCAGATGGGAATGTTGTTGGGGATCCATATGACAGAAGAAGAACAAGGTACTAGTATCATAATGAACATGTTCTACTCTCTCATTTAGTTTCAATTCCTTCAGTGAGGTGCAACAAGCATCCTGAGAAATACTACTTGATGGTGGGGACTAATCCACAATTCAGCCCACTGAAGAACAAATTGGATCATGCCACTCTTCCTCCATAAAGTAGAGACAAAGGAAACATTCATCAGATCGGAAAAAGACTGAAAATTTCACATGCATAGTTCCAGGATGTTGATGCAAAGAAGAACCAATATTCTGCATTACTACTCAACAGAGTTGTAGATTGCAACAATTATTTCATAAGTTTTTGCTCAAAGAGAATTTTTTTCTCTTAAGTATGGAAGCTTGTTTCCTGATTACCTGCTTATTTTGAGGGGGGGGGGGGGGTTCCCATGAGGTTTTCCCCATTTTTCCTTGTTAATTAAGCATTATTTTATTTTCATTTAGATTGTATGGGTGACTTTTGGCCCAGTTTCCAGGGCCCAAGTTGTCCAAAGTTAGGATTAAGGGGGGGGGTGTTAGGATTAATTAATCCTCCCTTTACTCACATAAGTCTATTTGATTCATTTAGCCTAGCTTAGGAGGTCATCATCACCAGTGCATGGGGGACACACCTAAGGGTCATATGCCACTTACCGCACCTAATTGCATAAGTTTAGGATCCCTAGGGACCAATCCCTACATTGTAGGAGCCCACTCTGAGTGCCACCAACGGTCACCTTCAATAGGCTATGGTAGGTAATCAATTATGCTCGTTTATGATTTAGTTATAATCAGTTATATTAGTGCCAGTTTGCATGATTCATGGGAGTGTAGGCACCATTATTCACCTACCATAATCATTTAACTCATTGTAGGTTGATTTTGTTATCTGGAGTTAACTAGTGAGCTCCAACTGTGATTATTTCCACTCTGAGGTAGCTAACCAGTCAGTTTGAGTTGGTGAATTCGAATATTATCCATGGTATTCAAATTATATTTAATGTTTTACCATTGTATTACTGATTAATTAATGAAGATTAATGCTATGATAATCTGAGCAATACTTGCCCGATTTGTGTGAATTTTTTGTCATGAATCCGTTGTTCATTTTACATTGATTTGGTAAGTCCACTGCATACTTCTTTTCATATAGCTCTCATTTTGGCTTGTAGATCTATGGTTTATGAAATTTAATAGGTGGGGCCCACATCCACTTCACACATTACATATGTGCCTAATTGTTTGCTTATGGTCAAGGAATGCACCTAATTTTGAGTTAATGTATGTTAATGTTAGCTAATTTTAGTTAAATTGAGTTTAGCTAAGTTATTGTCAGTTAATTTCAATTAGTTTATGTTAGTATTAAGTTAATGTCAATTAATTTCAGTTAAATTGAGTTTAACTGAGTTATATTCAGTTAATTTCATCCAGTTTGTATTTAACTGAGTTATGGTAAGTTAATTTGACTCAATCTCGAGTTACACTAGTGAGACTAGTGTAATTGATAGTCAGTTAGAGTTAGTTGGATAATTGGAGTTTGGATTTAGTTAATTACTGTATTTTTGGGGGTAAATGTTAGTAATATTCATTTAATAAGATCAATTTGAGTTATCCTGAGTACATGGGAGTGATCACGGATGAGTTGGAGTCAATCCTTGTCAATTCGAGTTGTCTCTAGTGCATGGGAGTAAATCGTGGGTGATTAAGAGTCCGTTAAGGGGGTTTTTGGATATAAATTGGTGAACTCAAATTAGCCATGCATGGGGAGTGTCTTTATTAGTGTTTTAGAGTCAGTCTCAATGAATTCAAGTGCCTTAGTGAATACTTGAATAAGTCAGTGGGTGGTGGTTATGAAGCCCCATTGGTTTGGGAGTCCTTCCTTAATGGTCTAGAGTTTGATTCTTAGAGGCAATTTGAGTTAGGAAAAAGGATTCAAATTTATCTAGGAATCCATTCATTCAATTTTATCCATATTAGGGAGCTTAACATAGTAGGTTTTTGGTGGAATAGTGAATGAAATAGAGATTTGGCCTGTATACTTGCACAATTTCTGTAGTAGTCTAGTTTATTGATCCAAGAGATCAATTTTTCTTGTTTCTGGATGCCTTAGTAAGGATCTAGAGTTGGTTCATGGTAGTTTTATCCATGTGAAGGAAATTCCCTAGTAGGCGTTCAACTTATGGGATTAGGAGCATAGTCCTCTCCTTACTTTTGAATGCTTCAGTGAGGGTTCAAATTTATGTTTTGAACTAGGTGGTCGGAAGAGTTGTTTTGAGAAATTGTCCAATAGGATAGGGGAACAATCATGTGTGGAATTATATTCCTGGTTGCACTAGAACATGAGGGAGAGGGGGACAATCCCAAATAGGTGTCTGGGCCTAGAAGCTCTCAAGTTTTTAATTCTCCAGTGAGGGTTTGAGCTGAGAAATTGACCTTGGAGGTCAAAAGTGGTGCTCTGGTAGAGGGGTACAATCCCAATACCAACCACTGCTTGAATTTCTGAAAGAGCAGGGTAATTCCAGGAAAGGAAGTTCAACAACGATTAGTATTAGCCTAAAATATACCTTCTAGTGTGATAATTCCATAACCTCAACTTAGGGGGATTTTTTGGCGGGAAAACATATGCCAAGTAAAGATCATAGGTTGGGAAGAAATTTATCATGTTGTCACCAGTTGCATAATTTATTTTTTAACCAAAACGATTAATTTTTTTATTGATAAAGTATAGATTGGGCCTTCACCCAATTACATCTGTTTCGAAACAAATCAACGCCTTACAGACAAAACATCTCTTGTCAAAATTAGGGAATGGGATGCATTAAACAAGGTCCTTCATTCACACTTAGCATTCCTGGAGGAAGAATACAACCCTAATTTGCTTTGAAATCTGCCAGCTTATTCAAATCATGAAGAATGTGATAAGAGGTAACTGAAACACAATATATCAAAATGAAATGCAACCTTTGCATGGTCACATTCAGAATGAGGTTGTTGAACATTGAATTAGAATTTAAAACTTTAATGATGATTTCAAAGTATCCAAATATTTGCAAGTTGTTATGACCCGCTGCCTTTGCAAGTTGGCATGCTTTTAGAAGTGCATATAATTCTACCTGGTTATTTGTAAGTTGTCCTACTCCCCAGCTGAAGTTTGTTTCTAAATTTCCTCCTAGAGAGAAAATGAAGCCCCCTTCCCCGACTTTCCTCGGATTTCCTTTTAACGCTCCATCAAAGAAGGTTGAGACTTTATTTTTTATTTTCCACCATTTCGAGAATTCCTTTTCTGAAAATCTAACCTACCAAAATGGTTTAATAACAGGCCTACTCTATCCCAATTGAATTTTATCCACATGTAGTGAACCAATCCATTTATGTTTAGCTTCTAATTTAATTTCATCAATTTGATAGTTTCCTACTGCTTCCAAAAGAAATGCCTTAGCTTTTGATGCTACAATTTCTGGTTTCGAGGTTTTTCTATTAAGGATTGAATCATTTCTAGCCAAACAAATTTTCCACCGAATAAATTTTGGAATGGCTTGCCATATTTTCCTCCTTGCATGGAGGGAAGGAAGAGCGCCAGGATACCTTGACTTCCAATTTTTAAAAAGAATGTCAGGTTTAGAATTTAAAGGATCACAAGAATAAGGCGACCCATGTAGGGAATGTGCACAGACTTTCTGAGCAAAAACACATTCAACAAAAATATGAATTGAAGTCTTGACAACTTGATGATAGAAACAACATCTATATGGTCCTAAAAAACCTCCTTTTGACAAGTTTTCTCAGGTTAATAGTTTCTAGTGCATAAGATTCCAAGTAAGGAAATTAATTTTTGGAATGCTAGGAAGATTCCACACCATCTTCCAAATGTTGTGTTGGGGGATCCAGAGGAGGTCGTCGAAATGATCTGCAATGAATACTGGAGCAGTTTGAAACCGCTAGAAGCAGAGTAAAATCTAGAAATGCCCCAACCCCATGTGTCTTGACAAGAGAGGTGAATGGGAGCCAAGCCAGAGAGCTTGTCCAACAACGAGTTCTGTTGAGCAAGAAAATTAGGGAGATCATGTTCTGACATAATCGGAAGCGACCACGCATCCCAATTTACTTTTGAATCCCATAAAATTATATCATCAAATCTGAAAATTCCTTTATTGATCAACCAGCTCTTAATATCACTAATAGAAATATCAGAATTTAGAGGGGCGTTTCCATTAATTTTGTCATCCCACGGAAAAATCTATTTGCCATTACCTGGAATTCGATAAAGATGTTGAGTAAAAAATTCGAGACCTTTCCTTCATAAATTCCAGGTAATAGAGCCTTTAGGGATATTTTCCATTTGAATATTCCTTATAGTTCCTCCATGAAGGTATTTTTTCCAGAAAATTTGACTGATTGGATGCTTTTTATTAGAAAACAGTTGCCATAGCAATTTTCCTCCCATTGCTATATTAGACAATCCTAGGTCTTTGATTTGCAAACCTCCTTCAAGAACAGGTCTTTTTACATTTTCCCATTTAACCAGATACATACGATTCTGATTTTTATTTCCACCTCTCCAAAGGAAGTCTCTGATTAGTTTGGATATCTGATCCATAACAGCTTTTGGCGGCAGGAGAAGAGAAGTTTGGTAAATAGGAAGAGATGAGAGAACTGAGTTGATTAATATAACCTTTCCTGCCTTCATAATCCAGTGGCCACCCCACAAAACAATCTTTTCTTTTATCTTGCTAATGATTTCCAACCAAAGAGAAGGGTTATTTTTCCCAAGGTTAATGGAAGACCCAAATATTTGACCTTGTCCCAAGAAGGATATCCTTCAAAACCCAAAATTTGTGAAATGTTTGCCACTTTTGATTGATCTACATTCCATCTGAACACGACACTCTTACGGTTGTTGATAAGTGCCCCCGAAATAATACAGAATTGATGCATAATTTTTGAGAAAACTCTTGCCATTTTTAATGAAGCCCCTCCCAAAATCAAAGTATCATCCACAAAGAGGGAATGGTTAATAGCTTCAACTCCTACTGCTGAAGTTATGCCCGTAATGCTCCCATAATTTTTTCCTGCTCTTAACTTTCTGCTTAAAGAATCAACGATAAGAATGTAAAAAAATGGCGACAGAGGACAGCCCTGACGAAGACCCTTGGTAGCTTGGAAGAAATTTGTTGGTATGCCATTTACTAATGGCGCTATCCAAGGTTTATTAATGCAAGGTTTTATCAAATTTATAAAGGCAGAGCTAAATCCAAAAGATTGGAGAATTGAGTAAAGATAGGAAAGATTTACCCTATCAAATGCATTTTCCATATCAAGTTTGATGAGCATGCCCTTGTCCTTCCGATGAAAGCTGGAATGCATAGCTTCTTGAACTTGAATTACATTATCCAGAATATGTCTCCCTTTTACAAACCCGCCTTGAAGAGTTGCAATCAATTTCCCAATCATAGTTTTAAGTCTGTTATCTAATAGTTTAGAGAATATTTTATAAGAAGCATTACAAAGAGAAATAGGTCTAAATCGATCAAAAGAAGAAGGATTAGCTTCTTTAGGAATTAATGCAAGAAAAGTGGAGTTTGTGCAACCACCCACTTTGGCTTTTAACTGAAATTATTTTATCATATGGAGTAAATCTTTCCTAATTATTGTCCAGCAAACTCGATAAAAGTGAAAGGAGAAACCATCAGGGCCCGGGGATTTATCCGATTCCATGGACCAAATAACATCAATAATTTCTTTCTCCGAAAAAGGCTTCATTAACTCATCATTTTCTTCCTCACTCACCATACGAGGAATGTTGGATAAAATTTCAGAGGTTGAGTTTGAATCAGAGGAGCCATCTTCCCTGTATAGGTTCTGAAAATGAACTTCATCCATTTGTTTAATTTCAGAAATTCCTTTAACTGTTTCACCAGACAAGGAGGAGATTTTTGATATATGATTATATGATTTTGAGAAAGTCTGACTATACATTGCTTATGGAAAAAAGAGGTATCTTGGTCTCCAACTTTCAGCCAAGTACTACGTGACTTTAATCTCCAATATTCTTCTTCTCACCTGAAAGCTCGAAAAGAATTGAACTAATATTTTTTCTCTTTTTCTAGCAAGTTAGGGGTAATTTTTTAATCTTCCATTTCCAATTGGATTTTCTCCAATTTTTCCAGGGCTTCTTTCATTTTACTGATTGGATTTTTTTGAATGAGTTTAACCCAATATTTTGACGCAACTTTGGTATTTTTGAGCTTCCTCTCCCAAACAAAGTTTGGTGATCCAACAACTAGAAGGTCCCATGCCATGGTTACAATACTCATAAAACCATCTCTGTCTTTCCACATTGGACTGAAACGAAATGGAATAGGTCCAAGGTCCTCTTCATCTTCAGTCTACAACATAATTGGATTATGGTCTGAAGTAATCTTAGCAAAGATATAGGAAGAAATAAATTTTTTATCCAACAACAGAGAACTCTGCACCAGAAATCGATCCAATCTACTAGATATGTTTGCTGCTCCAGATCTATTATTTGTCCATGTGTATCTTCATTTTTTTGGCTTAAAGTTAATTAGTTCCCATGTTAAAATGATATTTTCCACCAATTTAAGCATGGGATCTCTCCCATAAACACCTCCTGATTTCTCTTTAGCGTTCATTATAATATTTAAATCACCAGCCAGTATTATGTTTGATAAAGAGTTAGCAGCAAGAAATGCTGCCAGCGAGTTCCAACAATCTCTTTTTTAATGGGAGTTGACAGGCACATAAAGGTTAAAAAGAGAAAGCGATTTCTTACTTGGAATGTGCCGAAGTTCCGAAAAGATCCAATGTTGCGATGTGTGAGAGTGTTCCAGAGAAAAAACATTTTCTGTCCATAAGGTAGCAATTCCACCAACGATGCATCTGGCACTCACAACCTTCCCTACAGTTGTTTTTCATTTCTTATTTCTTATGGATAGAAGGTGATTTTTGTCTCTTGGAGCAGAAGAAATTCTGGAGAATCCATTCTGATAAGATCATTTACAGCTTTCACTTTCGAAGAATTGCCAAGCCCTCTGCAATTCCAAGAGACTAAGTTCATTCTTTGATGGAAGGGAGAGGGCCTCCTTTTGAAGGTCTAGCCCTGGTATTCCTAGCAGTTTTCATCTCAATTATAGCTTGGATTCCTTGCATCTGCATACATTCTGCTTCTTCCTCCCGGACTTTCGTAAGAGGTTTGTGTCCTTTTTTTGAGGACCTCTCAAAACAATCTTCATCAGATGAGCCAGAATTATCCATGGGTTTCTTTTTTTTCCGTTTATGCATATGTGGGTGAGTTTCCACCAGCTGGGGAACCCTGATTTGACTCAGATAATTCCTTATTTTCTTCTCGAATCGGATCTTGATATTGAGGAACTTTTCCCTCTTCAAGTATTGAAGGCACTTGTTCTTCAAGGATACTTAGAATTTTGAAGTTTTTTTGAGTTGATATTTCCTTAATTGTTGCTTCACATTCCTTCTGTCTTAAGCCAGTGGGATTACTGCCCGACCCAATTTCTGCTCTTTTTCCTTTAGAAACATTTCCTTGCTTTGCTGAACTAGTTTTTTGGACTTGTGTCCATTGTTCTCCCTTATCTTTAGGAGCTTCTTCATCAATTTTCTTCTTACATGATGTGGCAAAGTGCCCATTTCCATGACAATGTCTGCACTTAAAAGGAAATTGCTCATAATCAAGCTCTTGCACATGAGACCAATCAATAACTATCAACTTAATTGCTTCAAGAAGCTCTACCTCTAGATCCACTTCAACACATATTTGAACACAAGTATATTGTTCTTGTCTTTCATGCCTATCGATGTACTTTCACAAAGTGTTTCTGATAGATTCAAGAGACTCCGAATTCCAACAATTAAGAGGAACATGCGGCAGCCTAACCCATATAGGGACAGTAGAAGGGACATATTGATTCAGATCAAAGTCTGGATTCCACTTATTCAGATAAATCCCTTAAGGACCCATGAAATATGGTCCATTTTGAAAAATTAAGTCTCTATCTTCTGAATTTCAAAGAGAAAAATATAGTATCCTTTACCTATCAGGTTGCTTCGAATGCCTTCTAAGATAAGGGGTTTCCATTTTCTTTGAACCCACTCGTCAATAGCCTTTGGAGATGAACAGAGTCCAGTAAACTGGCCAATGAGACCCCGGTCTGCAATGTTCATGGCTGTATGACATGGTTGTTCCGCAGGAAGATCCACCGAGGGAATATTGTCAAGTTTCTTGACAAAGGTCTGTTGATTCCAGGAGGGCTTCCTTTTACCACTTGCTGCAACCAGGTTCCTAAAGGAAGTGAGTTTAGGAGGTGGGGAGGATCCCCCTCCAACAACCATTACAAGAGCTTCACAGAGCTAAATATCTTCAGAAAAACAATCAAGAAACTCAAAATTCCAAAATAACACAGATTCATCCTCCAGATTTAACTGATTTAGTAGGTCTGGTCCAAAATCACAAACACCACAGAGATCAAAAAAAAATTTGCTCCAAACTTAGCTCAATTCAACGTTGCAAAGATCAGGTTCAATGACACCAGGGAAACAAATCAAATCCACCAAGCAGGTTCAATGACACCAGCGAAACGAATCAGATCCACCAAGCACGCAAAAACTTAGACAAGCTGGGCAAAGACGAGCCACCAAGCCTGCAAAAATAAATGACTTCTTGGAGTGAATTTCAATGATTCATAGTTGTTTGATTTTTAATCTAGACACCTCGAACTTGATCTTAGCCACTCCTGCAAGTGTTTCACAAAGATCCAACTCAAAACGCAGAGGCGAAAACTCCATGCAACACCAAATCATAAAAACATAGAGGGGAAGGAACTCCACACTAGAACCAGAGCAACAAACCTGTAACAAAACCATAAACAAAATCCAAATCTCCAAAACTCCAGTGGCCTATCCTTTGGGCAACGGGAACCAACAATTCCTCCAGATCAGCTTAAAACTGTAATCCCATCATACGAGTTGCATAAATTTAAGATAAGTTTCTTTTAACCTTTTAATTCAGGATGCATGAATATTATGATGTATTAGGAAGGCTTCATTTTCATATTGAATGTTAAATTAAAAAGTATATTATCCATGTACTAGCTCTCTTGTTGGACTAACCACCTCATGTTGAATATGTACTTATTTATGCTAGTACTTTGCACTGTAATTTGTAAATGTAATCTTGATTATGGAATCTAGTATAAGGACATACTTATGGATGATTATGAATTTTATACATCATTTTACTCGTGAAATTTAAATCTGGTCTATGTGAAAGGAAATGGTTTGCAGTTGTTGTGTTATGAATCCTGCTTTAGTACAATTAATGTAATATGATTAATGATGAATTATACCATGTTTATTTATATTTTTATTAGTTATTTTGGATTGATGGGGACTATCATGTGGTCGTACATGGACACCCATATCAGTTTGATCATCAATATTTGTTATGATAGATTTTGCTAGAACTAATTGATGAAACTAGTTATTAAATTCCTAGTTAAATTAGAAAAGCTTATGCAGGACTAGTTAACTTGAGAAAGTTTAAATTTATCTACCATAGAGCATACTTGAAGAACTGAACTTATCCACTATGCTAAACTTGATATCAACCCTCTTTATCATAAGAGAAAGCATCTATACCCTACCTTACCAAGTGACCTAGGCTGGGTATGTTATAAGTGGTATCAAAGCTCTAAGTTACAATGCTAGGGTTGTTTGGACCTTACCATGAGTCATGAATTCTATTTTATTTTATTTCTTTAATAGGTAATTTAATATTTGCATATGTAATATATAAAAATATAGAGTCCTAATAAATGTTAATTAATGACTACACAGAAGTTCCACACTTGGACAACCATGATGAGAACAATAACTGGAACTCATAACCTAAAACAACACTCAAGACCCTAAACAAGGAAGGAAGACATAAGCTATGAATTATAGGAAGGAACAAACATTATCCAACCCAAAGGAGGAGTCCACTGAATTAGGCTCTGAATGGGGGGAATCCAACATGGAAAATCCTAAGAGTAACATGGAACCATGGATCTAGAGAATACAATTAAGAGCTTAAAATGGATCTTGAGACTTGTAGGAAGGATAATGAAAATATCATCTATCCCCAAAGAGATTAATTATGTTTTGTGTGATATAAAATATATTAATCATGTCCCAACATTATCCTTATGACCTATACATAACAGCCCCAGTACTTGTCCAAACCACAATGTGAACCCTAAACTAACATCACGTACTTATTATTAACTCCAACGTCTCAAGTTTTATGAAGTGTTACCTAGGCCATGCATGAAATTCAGACAAAGTACAATTTAAATATTAGATCTATACCCTGTAATATGAATGCTTATGTGATCACATGCATTAGATATATTGTGATCATTACATTCCTTGAATTATTGGTTTAAACTATGACAACTATAAAGCTAAAGGGGATATAATTGTACTGGGGTATAGTTTAAAAACTATTGAAATGAAATCATGATTTAATAACTAATCTGTGTACTTTCATTTCGGTCAAGTTTCCATAACCAAACTCTACAAAAACATCAATTAAGTCAAGATGAGTTAAAGGTTAATTTTTATAATAATTAAACCCAAAAGGTCTTAGTTTATTTAAATAATGGATTTAACTGAAAGAAAAGATAAGTTAACTTAAAACCATAGCTCATTATGTTCAACTTAAATCTACGTTTTAATCTTAGTGAAATATTGAATCTAATTAAAAGTTGTTTACTTAAACATTGAATTTAATATAAATTTTTAAATTAGTTAAATGTTGAACTTAACTTTAAGTTTTAATCCTTATAAATTTGACTAAAGGATGTAGTTTAGTTAAACACTGACTTAAGTTAAAGTTTTAATTTAGTTGGATATTGAATTTAGCTTAATTTTGATTGGTTAAAGATTAAAGTAAAGATATGGGATTGGTGCTTAAGGAGGGAAATTTTCATTGATTACTTTATAAAAGTATATACATTTTAAGATTTGAATTGATCTAAGGGGTAATAGATAGATGTTTAGTGGATTGGTTGGGATAAGGCCTAGCTACTATGATTATTAGGTGAGTTATTTTCAAAATATTATATATTGAAGGATAAATTAGGAGTCGATGGCAAGGTATATATATCTATGTAGATATGAAATAATTTAGAATTCCATTGTTAATAAGATAAGGAAAGTCATTATTTTCGAGTTATGTGGATAATCATAGTATCTTCTCTGCTGAGTGAAGTATATGGAGAATGGGATCTGGATTCTTGGTGAATATTTTATTCAACTATCACTAGTACAAGTGATCAATTTTGCCACGGCAAAACGTGGCAATATCCACGGAAAAGCATGGATATTGCCACGTCTAAGTGTTTTTTGTTCCGTGGAAACTATTCCGTCGCAATAGAGACGACCCCTAATTTGCGTCGCAAGAGCGACAATGTTCTATATTTCGTTAGATGTCTAAGCCGTCGCTATATCCAAGCCTGGCCGTCTCTGTATCCACGCCTTGCCGTCGCTATAGCCACGCTTTTCCGTCGCTATAGCCACGCTCTGTATAAGGTTTTTAAAAAAATGCAAATCTAAGACGTCACTATAGCCACGCCTTTCCATCGCTATAGCCACGCCTTTCCGTTGCTAAAGGCACGCCTTTTCGTCGCTATAGCCACGCTCCGTATAAGGTTTTTTAAAAATGCAAATCCAAGACGTCGCTATAGCCACGCCTTTCTGTCGCTATAGGCACGCCTTTCCGTTGCTATAGCCACGTCTTTCCGTCGCTGTATCCACGGTTGGTGAAATTAAAAAAAAAAAATACTTGCAGCCGTCGCGTAAGCGACGGTATTTGATTTTTTTTTTTTTTAAATTACCTGGATTATCTGCAAAGACATATTTGAAGGTCAAATCTACAGTGAGATGCTCTTAGATTTGAAAACATAACAACGCTGGAAATCTGAGAAATCTTAAGAACATATGCTAGCTTTAAGCTTATAGAGTCTGTACTTGGAACTCTGACAAAGTTTAGAGGAATTGTGAGCAAAGAAAACACAGGGAACCTGATTCTATCAACTGTATCTTGAACATGCCCCTCGTACATTAATTTTGGATGCCTCTCAGTTGCAGTAATGAAACTGATCAACCGGCTGAAGAAGGCTTGAAAAGAGTTCAAATCTAAAATATTAGGCCTTACCAACCTCAAAATATTGAAGAGCTCTTTAAAGTTGTTCTGAAAGAGGGTGCCTGACAATAACACCCGTCTCCTCGTATGTATTTGGGAAAGAGCATCGAGTATGTTGGTGTCCTTGTTGCATGGGAAATGCCCTTCATCTAAAACCAACAGTCCTAGTCCCTCAATTAGAATTTGTTGGCAAGATTGTGTAATTTGATTTTCAGATTTTTCACAGACTATACTTGAGAACTGTGAATAACTTACAAGGAGAATACTCTTCTTTTCTTTCCATTCTCTCAACGTCTGAAGCTGGTTGCATCTCAA
>LPNX011138956.1:3779-58656 GCA_001517045.1 Pseudotsuga menziesii
CACGAACTATGGTGCATCAACATAGCTTGGCCTCGAGATTTGCTGCTACATGCAGCTAGATTTTTCTAAAATCTAGACTCAATAAGTGAACTCAACTCAATGTACACTTATTAAGAGAGCCGACTGTGCATGATCACCCAACGATCTGCGTGGATCATGATATGTGGTTCGGCCAGCATAGCTTGGGCTCGGGATTTGATGCTGCATGCAACTATATTTTTCTGAAATTCAATCCAGACTCGCATCATGATCGAACTCATGATCATCTGAGCAGTCCTCAGGAGATATGTTGGAATGGGTCCACCCTCGGATCTAAGTCTGGAGGAGCGTCGAAGAATTTTAGATGAAGCTTTTAAGGATTTGGTGGCTACTACTTCTCACCCACCCTTGTCTATCCTAGAATCTAGCGATGTGAACTTCGTGAAGCGAGCAACCGCTCCTAGACTCTAGATCACGTCAGCAACTTCAAGAAGAAAAGCCTTAGCTTTGAGTGAGAAAGGCCTGATAGGTTAGTTCACCGAAATCTGGTCTTCGCCAAAAACTATGGAGGTCTGGATAAACAAGAACTAGATGCCCTTGATATCTGGGGGGTGCAACATTGTTTCTGCAAAAAGGAATTTTTTACTTTCTTGTTCAAAAACAAAGCTAACAAAGATCTTATCTTCAGGAGCGGTCCCTATTTCATGGGTCCGCATGGACTATATCTAAAACAATGGATCCTATCATTCGATCCAAAAAAGGATGTGCCATTAGTGGTCCTAGTTTGGTTCTGCCTCCCACACCTCCCCCTTCACTACTGGAATGATGAAACACTACAAGCAATAGGGAACTCTCTCAACAATTACATTGACAAAGCGAAACCAAAGGGCCCTCTGTTTTCATGCACAAGGATCTGCGTTGAAGTAGATCTGGAGAAAGGCCTGCCATAAGTCGTAAACGTACACATGGATGGATGGGAACACATGCAAAAGGTAGAATACGAGAAGTTACCGTTCAAGTGCAAGAAGTGCCATGAGTATGGACACTTTGTCAAAAATTTCCCAGAGGTAGTTCAAGAAACCTCAAAAAAATCAAGAGGAAGGATGGCAGCAATCAAAAAGGTAAAGAAAAAATCCTCCAGTATCAAGTGAGGTGCAACAAAATATAAGCAAGGAAAAGCCTAAAGAAGTAAAAGAAGTTTCAACCAATACCCAATTCAAGCCACTGCTCATGGAAGAGGGAGAAATCCCTCCTCTGGAAATAATAACAACTGAAACAGAAGAAGAAGAATCCCATGTAGCCACGACTGTCCCTCNACCAATTCAAGCCACTGCTCATGGAAGAGGGAGAAATCCCTCCTCTGGAAATAATAACAACTGAAACAGAAGAAGAAGAATCCCATGTAGCCACGACTGTCCCTCTTCTATCTCCCAGAAATAAAAGGAATGAAAAATATCTGGAAGGGTCTACAAAACCAGGGGGAACTTGGGCGGAGATGGTAAAACATAGAAAATTCATGCCGTAGGGTTACTCTCCATAATGATCGCCTTCGCAAGAATTACAAGAATGGCATGAAGTAGCCTTGCAACCAATTACAAGAGGAAGGAAATCACAAAGATACCTAAGAGAACAAGAAGTAGAAAGAGAGTTAGAGCTAGGGAGACAGAGAATTCTCAAGGAAATTAAACTCCTTCAGCACCCTAAAAACCTAGGAGGGGAAAGATTAGATGGTAGATCCAGATCAAGATCTCAATCAGTAAAGAAATGTTGAAAATCGTCTCTTGGAACTGCAAGGGTCTGGGAGGCTTAAGCAAAGTAGAAGAAATAAAAGAGATAATCAATTCTAAGAGGCTAGAGATACTGCTGCTCCAAGAGACTAAAATGCCAGATGTGGAGGCTATGGCACTTTCATGTTGTTTCTGGAAAAACAACAAAGGTAAATCCATAAGCTCCAAAGGAGTATCTAGGGAAACCGCCATATTCTCAAATAATATTTTGGTTAATTCAATCAGGGAAAACCATCACTAGTTATTGACATAAATTCAAGAAAAGGAGGACTTAACCCCTATATACATATGCAATGCATATGGGAAAACACACTACAGGCACAAGACAACATTCTGGGAAGATCTCCACAAACTCAAGGAGGAGGTGCATGGAAAAGATCTCATTATTGTTGGGGATTTCAATACCACTAAATCTCATCTGGAGAAATGAGGCAGAACTAAGGTCAGGGACCCCTTTGGTGAGCATATGGAGGACTTGATGGTGGATCTATATTTGTTGGACATCCCATTAAAGAATGGAAAGTACACTTGGATAAATAGAAGAACTGGAATCGAGCATGTAGCAGCAAGGCTGGATAGATTTCTGGTAAGTTCCACCTTCCTACAAAAAGACCTCCTCCCAACCTCCCTTGCTATCCCTTCAGCAGTCTCAGAGCACAAACCATTAGCTCTTAATTTATCCCCTCCAGTCAATTTTGAGACCATTCCCTTCAGATTCAACCCGATCTGGTTACATGATGCCAAAATTCTGGAGTTAATCCAAAGGGAGTGGAATATCTAACACTACGGATCACCCAGCTACATTTGGGAATCCAAATTAAGATCAATGTGATCTGCTTTAAAGAAATGGGTGAAGCGAGACTTCGAGAATCCAAACAAGCAAAAAATCAAACTTCAAAGGGAATTAGCCACGATGCAACTAAGAATGGAAGTGGATTAGGTGACTCCAGTGCATCTGAAGCGAGAAAAAGAGCTGAATACCAAAATTCTAAATGCTGCAAGGTAGATAGAAGAGGTATGGAGGATAAAATCCAGGCAGACATGGTTGGAAGGTGGAGATAGCAACACAGAGTGCTTTCCAAAGCAAACCAAGGTTCAACAAATTCACAATGTCATCAAAGAGTTGAAAGGCAATCATGGAAACAAGATAACATGGTAGGAAGATTTAAAGGATCATGCCTTCACTCACTATCAAGAGATTTACGCAGACAAGGGTGAGACAGACTCGGAAGCACATGTGGATGTACTCCATGGAATTCCATCACTTATAATAGATGCCGAGAATATGGAGCTGGTGAAACCCATTATGTAATACGATATCAGAAATGCAATCTGGTCACTCCACGTTGATAAAGCACCTGAGCCAGACGGATTCACAATTAATTTTTACAGAGCAGCCTATGAAATAATAAAAGAAGATTTGAAAAAAATGATAAACTCAACAAGGAAAAAAGACAAGATTGGTGGGGCCACTAACTCATCCTTCTTGGCTTTAATCCCAAAAGAAAAGAGTCATCTTACGCTTGATAGATTCAGACCTATCTCGTTATGCAACACTTCATACAAAATCATGTCAAAAATTTTAGTTACTAGAATGAATAACATCATGGGTCGTCTCATCTCAAAATCGCAAGGAGGTTTTGTAGCAGGGCGCCAGATTCTAGACAATATTATCATCGTTCAAGAATATATACACTCTCTAGCGTGGAAAGGAAGCAACAAGGTATGGCCATTAAACTGGACATGGAAAATGCATTTGATAAAGTAAATCACTTTTTTCTCCCTGAAATCATGTCCAAGTTTGGATTCTCCAAAAGATTTGTAAGATGGATAAAAGCATGTATAAGGAGGTCGTGGATTGCACCATTAGTAAATAGTAGACCTTCCAAATTCTTTCAAGCAAATAGGGGACTTCGGCAAGGCTTCTCGATGTCCCCTTTCCTCTACCTCCTAGTGGCTTAAGCTATGACCAGAAAGCTACATCAGTTGTAGGAGTCTAGAGATATAAAAGACTTGAAGATAGCCAAAGGAGTGAAAGCTACCAACCATGCGCAGTTTGATGATGATACCATTCTGTTAGGAGGAGCATTTATTACAATAACAAAGAGATTCAAAGGTGCTCTATCCACCTTCGTCAAAGCATCCGATGGCAAAGTAAACTCAACCAAGTCCAAAGTGTAAGGTTGGAACTTCCCTCCGGGAACGATAGCAAAGATAGCAAGGACCCTAGGATTTGAAGGAATTGCAACATGGAATTCCTTCAAGTACCTTGGGATCCCAATCTTCAAAGGGGAAAAAAGGGTTGCTGACTGGTAAGAGATGATGGACCAGATCAAAAACAAAATCAATTCATGGGGGACAAGGTGGCTTAATTCGGATGGAAATTTTATCCTTATCAATTAAATTCTTTCTTCCTATCCCATATACTCATGTTCGATTTCTATTTCCCCCAAAAAAATTACGAAATACTTCACAAAATAGATCAGAACATTTATGTGGCAAGAAGGCAAATCATACAATCTAAAAAAAATTCATTTGGTGAATTGGGAAACTGTCAACATACCAAAAATCTATGGAGGAGCTGGAATCCAAGATCCAAGCAAAATGAACTTATCTCTTGGAGCTAAAATTATATGGAGAGTTGTAACAAGAAGATGAGCATGGTGGAAGGACATCATAGGGAAAGAATACCTGAATGGAACTAGAAAGAGATGTTTGGATAATATAAATATGGACAGAAAAGGCTCGTCGATTTGGGAGTTGTGCAAAAATGTTGCTCATATCCTAAATAGGTGCTTGAACTAGACAACATGCAATGGAATGGAAATAAAAATCTAGTCTGACAGATGCACAATCGCTGCCTCTTCCAACCTCCTGCAAGAATTCATGGATTTAAAACAGAGACTGGATGGAATGAACATCCACACCCTTCACGATCCATCGGCCTGGACAATCAATGGGAGGTGGGCCAATTGGCTCGATATGGAGTTTGATCATCTAAATTCAAAATATCACGCACTCATCTCGGTGTTGTCAAATCCTGTCCATCGTGTGCTAAAGGATGACAGATGCTGGGGAAATTCAGGATGCTATACGGTGAACGAAGGCTACAAATCGATGGATGGGGATTACAATAGTTTCAACAATGACAGGAAGTGAAAAAATATATGGAACAAAGACAGTCTACCCAAAATCAATGTATTTTTTTGGATACTATCCCGCCGCAAGATGTTAACAGCAGAGAACATAATAAAAATAGGATTGGAAGGCCCATTGAGATGTATTCTCTGCAAAGAGTCAAAGGAATCTCTCGAACACCTTTTTCTAGAATGCAAATTCTCTAAGGAGGTTTGGCATCAAGCTTATAAATATCTTCAATTTTAATTGACTTTACCAACAAACTAGAATGATATATTTGCTTGCTGGAAGGACTACTACCAAGGACCACTCTTCAACAAATCGAATTTTGTGAGGGCTTGGGAAGCTCTTCCAAGATATATCTGCTGAAATATTTGGACAGCGAGAAATAAAGAAACCTTAGAGGGGGGAAAAATAGTCCGAGAAAAGTTGCAGTAGCTACAAAAGCTCTTTGGGCGGAAGTTTTATTCACAAGGGGTATGCACAATATCAAAAAGGAACCATTGAAAGTAGAAGAAAGAGTTTGGGTCTCAGAACTGCTAGTCCTCCCACCACATCTACCATGGATTCATCCCAAAAAAATCCAATTTTGCAATCTTGGCAAATAAGAATGAACTTGAAAGAGTTTAAAAGATGGTGGAAGAAACCAAGCTGCAGTTCTTTGTTCTTTGATGGTACCTCGAAAGGCAACCCAGGGATGGCAGGAGCAGGGGGAGTCTACTTCAATTATGAAGGAACCAAGCTGAAAGAGTGCGCTTGGGAAATCGGCAGGAAAGCCAATAATGGGGCAAAATGGTTAGCTTTAATAAAAGGACTAGAGCTGGCAATGAAAGATGGCATCGAGGAACTGGTGGTCTTCAAGGACTTGTGTATGGTCATTGGGGAAGTGTGGAATCTAATCAGGAATCAAAATAATCCAGTTACCAAGACTCATCATCTATTAAAGTGTATGACAAATGATTACAAAGCTATCAATTTCCTTCATGTTTTCAGAGAAAATAATAATCAAGCAGATAGTATGGCCAATAAGGGAGTGGGACTTGACTGCGGATACCTATTATGCGATCAACAGGCCTATGAGAGAAATTGGATCCCTTTATAGTGCACCTATCCATTACATTTTTGGAATGTTCTACTTTTGTATTTTCCTTCTTGGGAAATATATAAGGAGCTACAGTTCTCAAAGAATAGGAATTGATTACGACAAAAATAGAATGGAAAATGAAGCACAAGGAGGCACATATTTGGTCTTCCTCCAGGAGCAGTCTATGCTCAGTCTATTGTAACAATTAACCATCCATTTTTTATAAAACGTTATTCAACTGTTTTTGTTAATATATATATATATATATATATATATATATACATATCGAAAAATAATTGGTAACTATGCATAGATAATGATCGATGCATGGATGGAGCTAGTACTTTTTGTCAATCAAATTGCAATCAAGATGTAGTCAAAGAAACAATCACCCACTAGTAGGACCAAATTTTAGACAATAACATTATGAATAGAAGTTGGAAGCTCTTCCTTGTATTCATACTCTGGGAAATATGGAAAGATCGCAACCAATGAATCTTCCAAAGCACCAACATTACAACAACGTAGATTTAGCAGAAAATACAATCCCATATCTAAGAGACAATTAACGCAACTCAGTGGGATCCATCAGACTGGGAAGGTTATGCTCAAGACCATGTAATCCTTAAATTGTGGGACCTGAAGCCTCCCAATTGGCCCATGTATATCCCACCTAGGTGTGTGCCTGCGGTCAGTTCGTATATCTGGAGCACACACAAAATTGTGTTTGTGAAGCTCAATTTTGATGGCACTAACAGAGGAAACCCTGGTTCAGTGAGATATGGTGGGTTCTTTTGGGATAATGAAAGCAGAATAAACATATTTTATGCAGGCTCAATAGGCACTAACAACAATAATGCGGTGGAAATGTTCGTCGGGTTACAGGATATAACAATTTCCAAGTAGGAATGGTTCAACAGGATGACTGTCAAAGGTGACTCTAATATGATGGTCTAAATCCTCAACAGACTCCTCAATGACTCCCATCTCAACAATGTCAATCCCAGCTAGTGACAGCTAGATTCCAAACCGGAACTCTTGGTTTCCACCCTCGATAGCACCTCCATCATCATGGCTCACCACATGCATCGAGAAGCTAACATGATTGTTGATATGTTAGCCAATAGGGGTTAGAAAACCCACAGAAAATATGCAACCAAGTATGGGAGGCAGCAGGGCATGACACGCTAAAATTCTAACACATCAATTTGCAGGAATCCTCTCCCCACGTCAGGTGTCATCCAGAGGGGACCCATGCCTCATGCGCCAAACAATGAAAAATGCAATGAGTTGCAACATGTATCCAACCACATGGAGGGGGGAAACCTACCTCCACTTGATATGCTCATCACCCCTTCGATTGCAAGTACAAGGAGCATTCACTATTCCAGTGAATCAAATTGGCTAGTACGCAAGGTGGTACATTCTTCTGTTTAGGAAATTATTGTAAGATTATGTGACAACTCAGAAGTTGGATGAATCCAATGGCATATGATGAGGTCATGAAGAATTAAATATGGAATGTTTCATGGAATTTGAAACATGCCAAATGTTAAAACAATTCTCAGCACCCTGCGGTTCGTTCCCCTCTATGTGGGTCTAGTTTGTGAGCTCCTAATGGTGCAAACCAAGCTCATGGAAAGGAAAACCGCTAATGGGCCTAGGTACTACACACAGATGCCCAAGGATTTTGGTGAAATGTGCAAAATTCAAGGGTTCTTTGAACATAAATTCTCAGCCTCAACTTGTGTTCGAACTCTATGGCTGGAAAATAGATTTAAGTAGAAGCAGAAGAGGTCTTCGATGGATGAGCTTGAAGCGGAGTTCGGTGGGATGGTGGAAAACAAAGGTCGGACTGAACCCAGGAGACCAAGAACGCGAATACGCTTAGGGTATACTGGATGGTTAAGGCGCTAATGTCAATGGCCGTGGAATATTTTGTTCTTAGCTAGCTACAACCAAAGGAAGAGGAACTATCCTTAGTCAAACGCCTTTCTAACATAGAATCCACCCTGCTAGCTCTCACCACGTTCCAACGCGAGGAAATGGTGTTCATAGACACAAAATTGGATTATCTGGAGAAGGATTTGACGAGCAAGTATTTAACCAGGCCCCCTCCTGGCTTGGAAACGAATACCCAACTCGTGTTTTAGTCGTTGCATGTGGCTATGGATGAATATCATAAAGGAAACAACAAAAGTATTGGGCCTTGCTTACAATCCCGTTTTTAAAATGTTTGTTTATTTTCCATGACTAATAGTCTTAAAAATCTTTGTGGCTTCTCCTTTTTGGGTAACTAGGTCATAACCCCCAATACATGTATTTAATGTCAATACATGTTTTGTATGGGTGGAAAAAGAATCAGAAACTAAGCCCCGACCCATGGTTTTCAATGCAAACAAGTAACAAGCCCACGGGGAGTTAGTTACAAATCCAACCAGGGGTTAAATTTGACGAGAACCCAGTGCTCATCAGTGTAGCTGTTTTTTACAGTTTTGTTAAAAATGTTCCACATATAACATTTAATTTTTTTTTTACCCCTCTATTAACATTTATTCTTAATATGGAAAATTCATACAAATGGCATAGCAATTTGATAAACATGTGAGTTGTTTAATAAAATCCTTGCATACAACGATAGGCAAGAACACCATTGTGCCAATTAGTTAGATTCCAGTGTGTTTCAACTATATATTACCTGCATCATTTTTTGGATCAGATCAAGCATCATTTTTTGGATCAGAGCATCATTTTTTGCATCGGGGTTGTGCAATGCAGGCATGGTATTAGTAGGGTTGTATCAAGCTTGATGATGGATGGCTTGTTTTGGGCGAGCATTAACCTATTATTGAGTTGTTTAGTGAAAAACAATGGTGCAAGACATAAAACGAAGGGGTGTAGGTAGATGGCGCAACCTTCTAGGTGACATAAAACAACCGTGTTTGAATTTAAGTGCCATTATACTAGTTTTTGGGCTGCCTTCTAAACTCTAGAAATGCAATTTTGTAGTTACAATATCAAAATCTACAGATTTTACTATTCCTCATTAATTCTTTAAGAGAGAGCAAACCTAGATATACCAATTGCTTATTAAATTTTATCATAGATTCAATTTTCTGACTATAAACAATCTATATGAGCTAAATTGTGTCTCCAATATCCAATGCATCTACGGTACTTGTCATTCAATTCACTTGGATTTGAATATTGTGTAAATCGCTCACAATTAAAGGAAAATACTATGTTTCCAAGATAACAGAGTTCAATTCACATGTATACCAGTCCCCAATAGCTCATGTGAATGTTACCCAAGCACGGGAACTAAAACTTAATTAGGATCGAATGTGGGTAAATCAACTTTCCAACTAACCTAGTCTTACTTTGTGGAAGAACATGGAATGAAAGGGTGGTAATTGGTCATTGTATTACTTCAAACTTGCATCACGTTTACCACTAACCCACACATTTATCAGAAGGAAGAATCTCCCAACCCATTCAAACTAGAATTGGAAACAAGTTGGGGATCGATAGAATATAATTTACTCGAAAATTTTTGGGGTAAAAGGTTTCAGGCACAAAATTCACAAAATTCTTAATATGGAAAACAAACTATAAACTAGAAAGAGAAGTTCGTGAAGCCAAACGTTTAATTAAATTAATTAATTTTATCAAGCAGATTTTAAAATCGAAAGTCACCTAGAACTACTCCATACTTGTTCATTGTATTAGGTGTTACAACTGTAAACTTTGTAGCATCAACCAACTTTTCAATATTTTCCACCTAAGAATTTGGAAATGGACAAATAGAAAGTAAAATAAATAAACATGTTCAACTAGTTCTGTTTATTAGTATTTTGAAATATAAACACAAAAATAATCCTAAAATTTGACATTGGCAATAACTATCAATGGGAGATAACCCTTACCTCATTTATCAATAGCTCACAGATGCCTTGCTGAAACATGTAAAATGTATACACCCTTGGGCCTTGGTGATGGTTCTGAAAGTATCCTTTTAAGACTTTCCTCTGTATTATCTTTAACAACAACAATCAAAGTATGACCAAAGAACCATTCAGTGTTAAGTGTGTCTAATTCTTTCTACAAAGACTTAAAAAAAGGCAATGGAAGTATCAAGAGAAGAAAAAAAGGTTTTTAGTACATATCTAGAATAACTTGTACATATACATAAAAAAAATGCCACATTCATACATTCAACCGTGCACAGCGAAATGATGACACCTTTGAATTATATTTAAATCTGATATGGAACTAAATGTATTTAAAACAATTCAAGATCTCTTTGAAAAATATGGTAAGGTGAATCCTAAATTGGAGGAGCATGAGATACCTCCTACACTCTATTGTCTATTAAAGTTAGGGATTTTTATTGAAAATAAGAAAAAAAAATGGTACTTTAGAATATAGTTTCCATCTCTTTCAACTTTAACGCTCACTGAGGATCATTGTGTTAAAGTTATCATTTTGAAACAAAATATAACAGTTGCAGAAATACATTGTAAAAGTACTACTGAAAATCATAAACAATAGAACAATAGTACATAAATAAAATCATGAACAATAGGTCAACAGTAATTAAAAACTAACTAACAAAACAAAATATATCTGATGGTGAGGACCTTCCTTATACTCATATTTGAATTTCAGATCAGATATTGCCTCTTAGAGGGAAATCAATATCTGGATACTGGAACAAATAACCAGCCCTTACCTGAGGGTACAGGGTAATCACATACCAGAGAGAGAGAGAGAGAGAGAGAGAGAGAGAGTTAAAGTGTTTTAGGGTAGGATTAGACAAGTGCAGTAGAGAGTGCAGTTCAATATCAATCCAAAGACATTAGTAGAGGGACCCAACAAATGTTTAACATTGGACGGAAACTACAAAACCCTCACACCAGTGGATGAATGCTCCAAATAACTCTACATGAGCCTTGTCCACCTCAAATAAATCCCTAACCGTGGGTAGAAACCTCACAACAAACCTCGGCAAGCAATGGCATCCTAAAGACACCAAGAAACACCCTCAATAAGGAAAGAAGAACCCTCAATAAGGAAAACAACACCCTCACAAGGCAGTGGCACCCTTCTAATAGATAGAAAAAACATCACAACAGTAATGACACTCTCTTAATAGACCTCGAAACCCTTAAACAATGTAGAAATAGCAGCGACACCCTCACAAGTGGCAGTGGTAGCCTCAAGCAGGCCTAAATAGGCCTAAACAAGTTGGAAAATAGCAGTATCAAGAAGTGACAGTCTCACAAGTGGCACTGTGGCAGTGACAACCTCAATAATGTAGAGGTACACTCGAAAAATGTAACAAAACCCTTAATCAAGCAGCAACAACTTGAAAGCATAGACAACCTTTTAACAAGTGGACAACAACCCTAAACAAACATATAACAACCCTTGACAAGGAGACGACAGCCATAGAAGGTCAACTCAACTCTAAATAAACTTTGAAACCCTTGACGTCTTCTCAATCATCAAAACCTTTGAATAGTCACAAGTAATCAAATCTCATATCTCCTCTATAATATGCATTCATAATGAATGCATATACTTGTATTTATAACCCTTTAAGGACTACTAGAATCGGTCTTACCTTCTAAGTCTTCATTGAATTTAGGGTTACTCTACAAGGGTCAAGACGTCACACAATTAAGTAGGGTTACCAAGTATAAACTATAAATTGTTGTTAGGACGTCTTAGGAGGAGTGCAACCAAGACAATACTAAGGGTAGGATGACACATCAAAAGGGGGCACTAGCATATAGGACGAACAAGGGAGAGGTCAACACGAGACCAAACCAAACACAAGGTTAACCACAAGTCAACAAGAGGTGTCATAACAAAGTTCGAAGACAACCCTTTAACCCACAAGACCAAAGGTGTAGCAAGGTGGGAAGACAACCATTTTATCTCTCTCTCAATGTATGTGGTACTCCACAAGTGTTCCATAATAACTAGAATTTTTAACATCACCATATAAGGAAGGTCCAAATTGGATAAAACCATGCGAATAAAATATTACCAAAATATTACTAAAAATAAAATAAAATACAATAAAGTCCCAATACTAATGGACTTTGTTATACATGTAAACATACACAAAATCAAAAAGCTATTGCTGAAAGAGAAGAAAATACATTATACATTAACAAAGCTAAAGGATATTGTTGAAAGAGAAGAAAATACATTATACATTAACAAAGATTGATATCGAACATATTGAAACAAATCAAAACCATTCATAAAGTTGACAAACAAATGATACACAACCATACCTCAAATATGTTCCTCCTCTCCAAGCTTTAAGAAAGTTTATAAAACACTTTCTTTCCTAGATTTTATGGGCTCATAAGAGAAGATAATGATATTTTTATTCCTAGTTTCTATAAAATGGTCCTTTGTATTGACAATTTTATTATGGACTATGCTAACATGTTGAAATTCAATCCATATGAAAGAGGGAATATCCTATTTACACATCAGTGATGCCTTGAATTCAACCCTCGTAGTATGAATAATATTAGAAACACAATCTCATGGATGTTGCACACACATAACAGAATATTCTATAGCTAGTAGGTCAAGGCAATTAAGATGTTAAACACCCTAAAACTCATGGAGAAGAAAAGGACATGGTCCTAACATCGATGGACATTAACTATGACTGACTATGGAGGACCTTGCTATATATTCTACTACTAAAAAATAAAATAAAATACATTAGAGGCCCAATACTGATGGACTTTGCTACACAAGTATACAAACACAAAAGCCAATAGTTGTCACTAAAAGAGAAAAGAAAATAAATTATATATTAAGAAAGATAGATACCAATCATTTGTAAGCAAATCAAAACCATTAATAAGTTGACAAACGAATGATACACAAACCTTTACAGTGTTTGAGTTTCTGAATTTTACAGTGTTTGAGTTTCTGAATTTTATAGTGTTAAAAGTTTAAACTTTATCCTAAAATTTGGAAGACTGTTTATACTAAACTTCTTGAATAGGAATAGGATAGTTCATACACACTATTACTTATTGTTATCTCTAAAAACTTAAAACAATGTATATATAAATAATTGTATCAGGAAAACATGTTTCACTTATTTACCACAATTTTAGATTATAAAGGACAATGACTATTCCTAAGACCGAAACAAGTAAAACACATTTGCTTGATCAATAATTCCTGAAAAATGGTACTAATGAAAGAAAAAATAGCTTAGCATGCACACCTTAATCTCTCTAAAAAATTCTACATAGATTCCATATTTGAGATTAGATTGGTAAGATACATACAAATTATTTTCCTGACCCCATCAAAATTTCTCCCTCAAGTGATATGCAAGCTTCGAGAGCCAATGGCATGTGTTGTCCTCCTTTATTCCTAGTTTATGTACTATGATGGCAACACCATTCATATGAGTTCTTTATTAATATATACAATGTATTCAAAAATGTCAGAGAAGACAAATATCTGCAACATAGGCATAAATAAATAAACCAAATAAAATTAAGAATTCTAGGTATATTTTCATCAAGAATGGATATTTTGTCACTATGGCATGACAACAGTTTTGGGAACCACCTTCATTCTATTTTGTAACTCTTAATTCCATAAAGAAAATACTTAACAATAGACAAGGTTTGGTATTACTAGGAGATTATATGTGCATAAACTCACCAACAGAGTCATATTGTTTCTCACAAGTTTGATGTGTGAGATTCAACTTATTTATCTATGAACAAGAAGTGGTTGCAAGAACACGCAAGAAGCTAAAATCTATTAAATATTATCTATTCAAGATTGTGCAACGAGTGGATGGAAATCCCTTATACATGGGTGTTCTTTCTCATCTTCATTATGTTAAATTTTATTAGGTTAGGGTTTGAGATTTAAAAAAAAACTAAATATTTGTGTGCTTCAATGCATAAAAGAATATAATTCAAAACTAGTTATGTAACAACAGGGCAGTGCACCAGTAGAAGTAATTTTAATAAGACAAGTTAAAACATAATGTTCATATCAAATCTTGTCTTCTCATATATAAGTCTCTAAAATGGAACAACTAATTCTTACCTGAAGGTAATTTGGTAAATATTTACTTGAGAGAGAGAGAAGTAGGAAACTGAAACAAGTTCAAACTTAAGATGCCCCAACAGATTACAAAACCCTCAAGGTTGTCTTAACAGACCTCATACCAGCAAAGGAAAACTTGTAGCAGCAAGTTAAAGGTATACGCAAAGGAAACCTCAATAAAAGAAAATACAACCTCATAATAGTGGAAATTGTCACCCTTTCAAAGAGTAGAGATACCGTTAGGACATCTTCACATAGGCAAGCAACATCCTTAAACGATTAAATATATTTTACTTTAATGCATAAAAAATATAATTCAAAACTAGTATCGTAACAACAAGGCAATGCACCAGTAGACTGTAGAGGTAATTTTAATAAGACAAGTTAAAACATAATTTTCATCTCTTTCAACTTTAACACTCCCCACTGCCCAGTGTTCACTATGTTAAAGTTGGTCCTTGAGATAGAATTAATTAATTTCAAGGTACAAAAAATAGAACATAAACAATAACAACAATACTATAAAAAGATCATGAACAATAGAAGTAAAACATTAACATAACAAAGATCAAGTCAAATGATTTATTTGATTGTGAGGTCCTTCCTTATACTTAGATTGTATTTTCAGATCAGATATTTCCTTCTCAAAGACAAGTCTCTAAAATGGAACAACTAACCCTTATCTGAGGGTAAATATTTACCTGAGATAGAGAGGTAGGAAACTGAAACAAGTTCAAACTCAATATTCCCTAACAGATTACAAAACCCTCAAGGTTGTCTTAGCATACCTTAGACTAGAAAAGGAAAACTTGTAGCAGCATGATAGAAGTATAAGCAAAGACAACCTTAATACAAGCAAAGACAGCCTCATAATAGTGGCACTAAAACCCTTTCAAAGAGCAAAGATACCCTTTCAACACCTTCACATGGGTTAGTAGTAGCCTTAAATAAGCTCAAGGAACCCTTGGTAACCCTCAATAGGTTATGATATCCACAAGAAGGATCAAGGTAGGTCAAGGATCAGGATGGGCAGCCACACAAGTGTCACGGACCACTCTAATGGATATCAGCAAGGTCCCGACCCAAGTCTGGGCATTCAACAAGATTCATGGACTACTCTTATAAATAGTAGCAAGGTCACGGATCAAGTATGATAAGCCAACAATATGAGTCATGTCCCACTCTTATGAACAACAAAAAGGTCATAGATCAGGATTAGGCATCCAACAAGGGTCACGAACTCACGTACCACTCTTATGAACAATAACAAGGTCACGGATCAGATATTGGAAGCCAACAAGTGTCACAAGACTCGTGACCATCTTTAGAAACCCACACTAAGGTCACTATTCAGCATAATCATCCCAAATAGGTCATCCACAGCTTAAGACAACCCACAATAAGGTCACGGTTCAACAGTAGCAACTTGAACAAGAGGGAGACAACCTTCGATGGTTGAGAAAGAGAAGATGACGGCTCCAAACCAGTAGCAGTAGATAAGACAAGAAGATAGTAGTCTAGTAGGTTGTGGGAGATGGTGGCTGCAGTTCAAAGCAGCAGTAAAAAACCTAGACTCCAAGATAATGGAGCAACATCGAACCCTACAACAAACAATGTATCATATATCTTCTTCTCTTATCAAGACACCACACAAATGAAGTTTGTGACTTTAATTTATAATATTGTGAAGAATTCTAGAAGGGTCACTTAACTTTTAGGAAGGTTACCAAAATAAACATAAAAAAATATTATGTTGACTTAGGATAGGTTACCAATGGTCAAAAATGTGACTTTTTTCTGCACGGTTTGTTGGCTCGAACATGCAAGATTTCCATAAATTCACAAGAAGATTCCTTAACATAGGGAAAAAATAAACTATCAATCAAACAATGTGGGAAAATTGCAGTCTTAACCTTAACTTTGCTTAATTTTTTTTTCACGTTTGAATACAAAAATTGATAGGGTATGGGCTTATCTATGCAGCGTATGGACGGGTGCGTCCAAAATACAATAGTGCATACAAGTAATGGGTAGGTGCATTCAAAATGTTGCAGGGGAGTTGGATAAGGGAACTGAATCTAGAACATTTACTACAAACCAAATTCTAGCAAGGAAAGCCTAATGGAGTAACAATATTGCAATGTTCGATATTATTGATTATAATGCAAGGTTAACTTATGATTAAAATGTAATATTACAGGCATAGCATTAAAAAAACACTAAAATAATTTGATAACCAAGAAAAAGAATCTATAATTATAGATGAGCACTTTTTGGAAACTCAATATGGAAAAACTCAGCTAGAAGGTGAGGACTATTTCTTATATTTCCTTTCACAAATATAAATACAAATTTGAATAAATATCGACTCGGTATTGAGTTGGAATTGATATTATGCTCTTAATAGCTATTATAAGGTCTCCTACTTACTCTATACTTATCATAATATCCCACTCCTTTGCTTCACTCATATATGGTATCACATGCCCCAATTTTCAAAAACAATTTAATGTTATTTGAGGAACATTGTGTTATATTTTATGGTAAGTTTGTAATTCATGACCAAGTGGGGTCAAGAATAATTAATGTAATTCAAAATATTTTAATTATAAATAAATAAATGATGAGACAACAGCTTAGGGAAGTTGTTAAAAGAGTGTTAACCGGTCATTTGGTGGAGGAGACTACGTGGAGAGTACACTGACAAGTGACAACATCCTCAAAACTACTTCAAACTGTTGCAGGTGGAAACTTCCCTATATTTGTGGTCATGATTCCCCAAGAAAGTGGAATTGGAGCAGGTGGCTCATTAAGTGAAAACTGACTCAGAAGACCTAGGCATTTCTATAAAATTTCCCATTGAAGACAGCTGAGGCTGCTCATTCTGAGAGGTGATCATTCAGAGTGAATGAATTTGCTCATGAGAAATTCGATGGAGGGGATTACTGAAGTGAGTTTGAGGGGTTAACTGCTAAGACTGAACTTATTGCAGCTATTAGGATAAAGTTTTTATTGCTGTGAGCATATTTGGATTACTGAGGTAATTGCACCAATCAGGTGACAGAAGGTCTTAAGGATATATCCTTCACCCAGTACTCTACCAGGAGGACCAGGAAACAGGCTCGGGGGTCCTGAGGAACTGCAATCTAAGCTTTCTCTAGGAGTTGGTTGGCAAGAATATCCTCCTTAAGCTGTTGTCACCTCATCATTGATATGTTCTAATTGTTTCATGTTATTGTATTTATTTACTATCTTCGGTAAAATGTTTATTAGTTTTCAAATACAGGCATGTTAGTATTTTATTAGGGTTTATGAAGAAAAGAGTAACCATGTATTGATGGACTCAGTAATTGACAGATTATGTTAGAAATAATAGTAAATATGCTAAATGAGAAATAACAGAATTAGAATTTCGTACTGTATTTTTCCACGCCTGGCTTAGGGAGTACTCTAGTACATCTAGGTGTTTAGGTAGATATGATAAATCTTACTAAACCCTGAATGAAAAATGTAATTAAATTCTGCTATAGTTTGCTGATGATTTATTCTATAAAAGACAGTAAATACTTCATCTATTGAATGTATTTACTTAAGACAAGAACTGAACATAGGAATATAAACATATTTAGTAATCATACTACATATAGAACTATTTTAATACTAGTATTCTTTATAAACACAATACATACAGGTTAACAAATAAACATAGGTATAATAAACAGACTATCACTTAGGGTTTAGATTTAGAAAGATTTCAATAAAAGCTTATAATATTTTATTTCCAGACAATATGTGTCTCTGTATTAAGACAGAAGTGTCTACTATAACCTTAAGACAACTACCTAGGTTATTGAAAGATAAACTTAATCCTATTCTCAAGCTTGTAGTATTTACCCTAAATCTTCCTTTATAAGAATTAAAACAGCTCTAAAAATCATTGAAGGAAAATAATAAAATAGAGCTAAGAATTTTCTATGTAAAATTTATTCTTTCACCGAACGGTAGGGTATACTTGAAAATTAACCCTTAAGATCCAAGCAGAGTAATAATAGTACTCTTAACACAGTAAAAATTTCCATAAATACATTGCACTGTAAATCCTTTTAATTACATGACAATAATTAAAGTAATACAATAACCATTTATTAAAAACAAAATCAAATAGGAAGAAATGGCTTATTGCCTTTAGAATTATAGGTTAAGACTCAAGCCTGTCCAAATATTAGCTAAAACAAAGTAATATTTATCGAACAGTAACCATACATCACTCACAGGTAAAAACCCTTAATCCATTTACAAGTCTTGACTGATTAACAGTCCTTCTTTTCCTTTAAAAATCTATTTTAAAAACTAAAAATTAACCAGATAGAGGTCGACAGCCTCGTAGGGCTTAGAGCTTAGCTCTATCAAAAGAAGCAAAAGAAGTTTACATTGTTCAGTCTATAAAGGCAGAGACATAAAAACCATTCTTTTTATCATGACTACTATATCCTTCTTCCTCCCTGCACAAAGTACCCTCTAAGGGTTTCGAACTCTTATAGAATTCAAGCAAACAAGAAACAAAAAGCTAACTTGTAAACCAAAGTCGTGCTTTAACCAACCAGAAAGAACCTATCTTCCAACCACCACAATAAATTGCAGGAAGAAACCCTCATTTGCAACTGGGGCTTACCAAATGTATGCTCAAGTGGAACGTTGAAGGAGTAAGCTCGTTTCCACCTCTAGAGCCAGGAGAATAACCTGAAAGGTACAAACTATTTATGATTACAAAGCTTACTTAAAAAAAAAATTTTAAAAACCCTTTTATAAAAACTAACTAGAAATCGAGGCTGGAATAAGTCTTTACCTGAAAGATTCTCTTTCTGAATGAAGATGAGGTAACCGGCCACCGTGGATCGATTTGGCACCAGACTAGAAGACAAGAAGACACTGAGTCACCATTGTAAATGAAAACAAGAAAATTAACTCCACCGGATGAGAAATACTCATGCTCGAGCTATGTCAGTCAGTTTGCAAGCTCAAGACAAACAAAGTCCTCAGGTCCTGAAGAAAAACCAGTATCTTCACTTGCTGCAAACTACTTCAACCATTAAAGACCAAAAACCACTCACAACCTCTCTCAAGACAATCACAGCGTTGGAATGGAAGCAAGCTGTCAAACTTGAAGGTGGTTACAGGTTTCATATGGCCGCGAGCTCTCAGCTCGGCCAACAAGACAGAGGAACCCTCGCTCTGCTAAAAAAATGAGTAGGGTTTTGTAGTTATAAGTCAACCCTTGTGTGGATAAAACTAGCCCACTTGTCCTTCGAATTATTTTCTCCAGCGTCGGTAAATTTTCATAGTCAGCGTTGCAACCCAATGATTTACAATCAACCAACAATCATTATAAAACTATACATTATATGATTTCCCATAATTTGATTTTACCATGGTGTATTGATACTAGGGAATCGACTATAGGTTATAACATAAATATTTATGTTTATTCTAGAGATTCCTTTGATAATAAATCATTTTTAGATAGTTATGTTTGTTAGCTAGGGTTGATGGAAGTAGTAAGAAGAACATGTGCAACCTATAACCATAGTAAGAAGAAGAGCTATGGATTCTTGGAACTTAGCCTTGAGTTATATTTGAAGGAGTGTTCGGTTAACTGAAGACCAAGAACGTTAAAGAAATCCCATTAAAATTTTAACAACTTAATGACGAATTTATAATTAAAAGCATAAGTAACTGGATCATTCATTGATAGAAGGACGTTTATAGAGTCCTGAAGTAAAGGTAGCTGTGAGAAACACCAAATAGTATGGAGTGAACTTGAGCCCAAGCTGTGAGCTATATTATCTCTACGAAAATTATAAATATCCATTACGGTAAACAAAAATAATAGTGTTCTTTAGATCTTTAAAGTATAATATTCAGTTGATTGGAGGAACTTTGGATAGTACTTGTTCTTGCAAAGTTTAAACCCATGTTTATGTAATTGGTAAAACATCATTATGGAGTTAGATATAAATACAAACTATGGAGTTGGAACGACAGAAATAGATTAACATTACCTCCTTGAAGACAAGCAGCATATTAAAACATTTTCTAAAACTAGCATCTTAATCATGCTACGGAAGTAGCTTCTCGACGTGAATTTAAATAACACCCTACTGGATCATACGCTTACCTACTAAACCTGTAAGGATGTTAGATTTTGATCATTCAAGCTAGCATTATGATCTTAGGATCTTTAACTGAGAGAATAACATGCACAGCAATAAAACACAAGAGACAAGAGACACAAAGATTTTCCTCAGGGAAACCATAAAGGAGAAAACCCCGCAACTTCCTCAGAGATAGAATCAGCACCAAAAGAAAAACCAAAAAACATGAAGATGATCTCTTAACAACAGTAGTCTCTCTCTTGTCCCAGCAACTTCTCTCTCACTCATGCGCCCCAATGAGTGACTGTGTGTGTGATAAATAGAGAGGCTCACTCTCTATTTATATTCTTTCATTCACTTAATGTCCTCTCCAACATGTCAGCCTCACTTAACAATTACTTACTAGAGCCGACATCTCTAGGAGAGTCTAATAACCCTAGTGCACCATAACTTGTGGGGACTTTTCCCCTCCGACCAACAAGGAGGGATATCCTTAACACAATGGTGGGAAAGATTTCCCCGACTTACAATAACTCACCTAGGGTCGAATTCTCTAGGATAGTCTAATAACCCTAGGGCCCCACAACTGCGGGGACTTTAACCCTTTATCAATAGGAGGGTTACCCGCAATGACTTGACATGACTTTTTCACATTATAGAAACTCTTGATCAGAACATCGGGGCATGACATGACTCAATTACATTACAAACACTTCCCGGAATAAACATCGGGGTACAATACATAAGATATACAAGTGAATACATTCTGAAGTTACAATTACATCAACACTCCCTCTTAACTATGAAGGTATTCTCTCAACACAATTTATCAGCACAAGTCTTCTTCTCTGTATCATCTGGATCATCATTGAGTCTTCATCATCTTCAAGTCATCTTCATCTGGATCTGGATCATCACTGGATCTGGATCATCATCACTGGATCTGGATCATCATCACTGGATCTGGATCATCACTCGATCTGGATCATCATCACTGGATCTAGATCATCACTCGATTTGGATCATCTCTGGTTCTGGAACATCTCTGTTGGATCATCATCACGGGTGCTATCTCTTGATTCTTCTTGTCATACGAATTTCTACAGAGCCAGCCCTTTTTCATGCTGGTTGTAGGCCTAGCTTCCATGTAGGTCTTTTCCAGCACTTATATCTAACCCTAAGTCAGAATGGCCCACCCAGCACTTATATCTAATCATGTAGGAACCAATCCTATAATCATATTAGAAAGGCACACCCAGCACTCACATCTAATCATGTGGTAACACATCCCACAACCCTGTCAGAAAGTCCCAGCACTCACATCTGACAACCAATGTCATAAAGGCCCAGCACTTACATTCAACATGCGAGGAACCAATCCTCCATGCCAAAAGGGCTCTGCACTTACATCTGATCATTATAGGAATCAATCCTACAATCACCTGAGAATGGCTCTGCATTTACATGTGATCATTTTAGGAACCAATCCTACAATTGCCTCAAAATGGATCTGCACTTACATCTGATCATTGTAGGAACCAATCCTACAATCACCTCAGAATGGCTCTCAGTCCCAGACTGAGCTTTCCTAGTAACTAACCAGGTGCCTCCATTCCAAGAATGGCATTCAAGGCTTATATTTGATGATGTAGGAACCAATCCTACAGTCACATCAGAATGGCTTAGCACTCACATCTGACATGGAAGGAACCAATCCTCTCACCACAATAGAATGGCTCAGCCCTTACATATGACCATAGAAGGAACCAATCCTCTCACCGTGTCAGAATGGCTCACGGAATCATCACTTCCCTTTGGAGGGAACCTCAATCTGGAGAACACCAAGCTTCTCCCTGAAGTACTCAAACTTCACTCTTGCTAATGGCTTTGTCAACACATCAGCTATCTGTTCATCTGTCGCAACATACTGGAGCTTCACTACTCACCTCTACACCATATCCCTGATATAGTGATACCTGATCTCGATATGCTTCGAATTTTCATGGAACATCGGGTTCTCTGACAACTTCACACAACTCTGGTTGTCACAATGTATACAAGTAGCATCCAACTAGAGATCAAATAAATCATATAGCAGCTTCCTCAGCCATATTGCCTCACAACTAGCTGAACAAGATGCAACATACTCTGCTTCAGCTATACTCAGTGCCACACAGGACTGCTTCCTGCTAAACCAAGAGATCACACCTGATCCCATACTGAAGCAACACCCTGAAGTGCTCTTCCTATCGATGGCACTTCCTGCCCAATCTGAATCAACATAACCCTCCAGGTTAATCTTCTGATTCATCTCATACTTGAGCCCATAATCAACTTTACCCTTCAAGTACCTTAGAATATGCTTTATCGCAATCAAGTGAACATGTCTCGGATCTGTGAGGAACTAGCTCAAGGTGTTCACATCAATGCAAATATCTGGTCTCATGTTCATCAGGTACATCAAGGACCCAATCATCTGACGATACATCGTAGCATCAACCGCTTCTGATGAAGCATCACTCAATAGCTTCAAGTTTGATGCCATAGGTGTGGTCATGGACTTGCAATCCATCATCCCGAACCTCTTCAGGATCTCTACTGTATACATCCCTTATCTGAGGAAGATTCCATCCACATTCTACCACACATCCATGCCTAGAAAAATAGTGCATCGACACATAACAAGAGCATCACTAGTCTTCCTCCTTCAACCTTGAAGCAAAGGTTGGAATCTGCTTTACTCTCAGTAAAGCCTAGAGTCATCAGTAATCTATCCATCCTGTCGTACCATGTCGAACCTCAGGTTCTTCTGCAGTCACTCCCTCTGAAGCATCATACTCCCTCTGTCTTCCGTACTCTATGCACTAAAACATTATGTACTAGAGTGACAAGTAGTTTCCTCTGCTACTAATATTCTATGTATCCATCTAGGATCACTGGATACCAAGATCCTCTATTTGAAATTTTTCAAAAGTTCTTCTCGCATAAATATGTGAGCCTGTCATCCTCTTTAGGATTTCATCTTCAACCTTGTAGCAAAGGTTAAGATCTTCATCAAGCTCATCATGTATGTGTTATCCCATGGGTGTCTTCTAAACTCATACAAGGCCTTCTTTCATTCGCACACATGATTCTTCCTGTCATGTGTCTCAACTCCCACTGGCTGCAAATGTCTCTTCGTAGTCTATGCCTTCTTTTCATGAGAAGCCTCATGCTATGAATCTTTCCTTGCATCCCACAATGTTTCCATCTACCGCATGATGGAACTACGAAATTCCCTTCATGTATTGATACTGCATCCTAGACATCATTCTTCTTGAACTGGTTTTCCCTTTCTTCTTAGTTACTAGGCTTCATAGCTTGAAGGTTCTACATCAATGATGTCGCTGCATTCATCATATTATTCTTCATCTTGAACTGTCATCACTTGTTCTTCGGAACAAGTCTCATCCTTCTTTGCTTGTAGGTGATTATGTATGCGATCTTTCCTACAAGTCAAATGCATTTGTATGGTTAGAAACATTTCATATGGGATATTCATAATGGCAAATTCTTATGCATAAATATATGATCATGCAACTATTTTAGCCAATACAACATTCATCCATATCTCATGGAAACTTTATATATGCCTTACATCTCTACCAGGACAACATTGAGATTGTGCACTAATCCAATATGTCAGCAAAGAGGTTTCATTATAGATAAGTAGCAATGGAGAGTTGTATAGCACCATGAGCTACTTACCCATCACATGCATATTAGTAGCATACTATCATTATTGCAAACATTCTGAATATAAACAAATGCATAATAAAACAATATCATGAAATGACAATTGAATACTTATCTTTATTTGTTTCGTGGGTAGACTCCTTCTTGAGCCTTCAACTTCATCATCTTCTTCATTAATAATAGCATCGTTTATTATCCAAATTCTAAGGTGGATAAGATATTCTTCAAGAGTTGATTTCTTCATATTCCTCATCGCTTGAAAGATCTTCTTTGGATGGTGAGAGCTTGATCTTCAGTTGCTCCCATCTTCTCTTCTCTTATTATGAGTTGAGTTTCTTCTTGTGTGTGCTCTTCCCAGAGTCTACTGAAAGTAATCACTTCCTTCTGGCACACATTCCTCGCATGAATGAATCCTATGATCATGGGAGGCCATTCAAGGTGGCTATCACCACTTCTGCATTCTCCACTTCTTCTTCTATTGTTACAAGTTGTTCTTTGATTGTATGGTCTCTACATTCTGGATCTTCTCATTCTTCAAATGTTTTCTCAAAGTCATATTCCGATTTATGTTCTTCCCTTCAAATAGCTTGGTCAAGGAATCAAACATCTTTAGATTCTTTAGGGAATACACTTGTGGTACAAGTTGATCCGTGACTAAATCAACAATGATCTTCTTGGCCTTGACCAAGTTCTTCTTGTGTAAGGCTTTTAGCCTCATCTCCCTCTGGAAATGGAACCTCTCCACTCATGTTGGTGTCCAATTCATTTTCTTCAGAGAGATCATATACTTCCATGCTTGGAATTTTTCAACTTCGCCAATATTATCATCAAGCTATTGTGATACATCACTTTGAAATGAGAACATCAAATGAAAATAGCAAAATATTAGATCTTACCGATTTGAGGTGTCCGTCCTAGTTCTGGAGCTAGCTGATCTAGGGATTGTCAGAGAAACCCTAATTTTCAAAACCTGGAATATTTTAGATCTGATTGGATATAAATATATATCTCTTCAATTTGAGTTGTCCAATGTACTCCTTTTCTGAAAACAGTGGAGGGAAGCTCCCGGAACAGGAAGCACTAGTTTACCAATTTCTTCTGCATAAATGCCTGATACTATTTCTGTGATATCTCCATAATTAATGCTCCTCTGTGTCTAAACCTTCACATTGAGGTAACCTCACCTATCCCTATTCCAAAACCATAGGTTTCATCATAATTTGTTCCACCAATTGGGACTTATGATCGTTTTCCAAAGGTGGCATGTTTCAGGACTGTTCAGCACAGCGAAGTTGTACAGACTTCCATATGTCACTGTTTCATCTTCTAGGTCTGAAAATTGGACCACAGAAATTACAGTCTATGCTCTTTTTGGAACATCTTCATAAATTTTATTTGGACCTTTTTAACCTGACTCATATAGCAATTCTTCCCAGGTGTCTTGTTTAGGGATGAATCCTGGAAGAGGCTAGAACCCTGACTTGGAGGGATCATATCTCCTAGAATATAGTGAATATGACGCTGAATTTTGGATACATTGTAAATCATGATTTTATCCTTGGCTTGTGAAAGTTTCATCTCTTGATCCTTCTCCAATCCAGAGATATAACGAATGTACCAAAAATTATCAGTTTTAGTATTTAGGGATTTTCCAGCTCGGGGTCAAACTAGGGTTTGACTTTCCTAGAGTTTCACCAACCAAAAATATCGATCCAGGTCTCTAAAATTATATTTTGATGAGGAGAGAAATCCTATGCTGGGCTCACTCAAAAATTCCTCTTCTGTAAGAATCCCTAATTTCCCGCACCAAAAATTGAAAATGCTCGGAATCGAATTCCGCTTCGACAGAAAGATGCGCCCTTCAATGGAGAGTCAACCTAGCATAATTTTGCTGATGGATTGTGGATCGAGATCCAAAAAGTAAGAATCCCTATATTTTGTAGCTGCACAATGTCTTCTTCTCAGGTTAGCTTTGATACCATGTTAGATTTTTATCATTCAAGCTAGCATTATGATCTTAGGATCTTTAACTGAGAGAATAATATGCACAGTAACAAAACACAAGAGAGAAGAGACACATATATTTTCCTTGGGGAAACCATAAAGGAGAAAACCCCGCAACTTCCTCGGAGATAGAATCAGCACCAAAAGTAAAACCCGAACAAAAAGATGATCTCCCGATGCAGTAGTCTCTCTCTTGTCCCAACAACTTCTCTCTCACTCATGCGCCCAAATGAGTGAGTGTGTGTGTGATAAATAGAGAGGCTCACTCTCTATTTATATTCTTTCGTTCACTTAATGTCCTCTCTAACATGTCAGCCTCACTTAACAATTACTTACTAGAGCCGACATCTCTAGGAGAGTCTGATAACCCTAGTGCCCCACAACTTGTGGGGACTTTGCCCTTCCCACCAACAAGGAGGGTTATCATTAACACAATGGTGGGGACTATTTCCCTAACTTACAATAACTCACCTAGGGTCGACTTCTCTAGGATATTCTAATAACCCTAGGACCCCACAACTGCAAGGACTTTAACCCTTGATCAATAGGAGGGTTACCCACAATGACTTGACATGACTTGTTCACATTATAGAAACTCCCAATCAGAACATCGGGGCATGACATGACTCAATTGCATTACAAACACTTCCCAGAATAAACATCGGGGTACAATACATAAGATATACAAGTGAATACATTCTGAAGTTACAATTACATCAACAACTATCAGTCCAATTGAGTTAGATGAACACTAAGTAAGCCTTGATCACACACAAGAATTCTTACCTACTTGAAAAAACATAAACATCAGTACATCTAGTAGCAGCAAAATGCAATTCATTTTCTAACTCTGATAAAATTACAGCTGCTAAGTCATTAATAGCACTAACACAAGTTTTTAAGATTACACCTTTTAGTGTACAGGTTCTTATAAAGAAGCAATCCCATGTTCCTTTATAAACTGTTTCATTTTTCACTAACCATTAGCAAGTACTTAGCTGCGACTTTAGACATTTTATGTCACTTGAAAATTTTTAAATTTTTACAAATTTTTTGGTTATTACATGTGGTATCAGAGCACAAGGTTCAAACACTAGGCCTGAATGTAGCTCAACTTGCTTATGTGGAACAGTAAATTTAAATAAATATGTTGATGTTGTTTTCTTTGAATGATACACACAAAGAATTTTGTTTCTAAATTAATAACAGGTATGGATAGATTGGAAGAATATGCGGATAAGGAATCTCCTTACACTGAATGAAATAATCTTCAAAAAGTACCTATACAAGAAGATATAACTAATAATTCTTCTGAACTACTACAAATGGTTAAAGAATTAAAATCAGAGAAGGAATCGGTTAAGAAAAAAATGAGAGGATTCTCAGAGCTCAGGAGGAGCTAAATCAAATCTTAATAGAAAGATTTCATACTGAGGGAAAAGGTAAAAGAACTGAGTCTAAAGATATAGGTTATCAACATAAAGATAAAAAGACTAAACAAGTTAAAAATGAAAGTAGCTCATCTTCTAAAGTATATGGTGATTTACATAAACAAAACTCTCATTATACTGGCGAGAGTAGTGAAGATAACCACCATACTAGGAAGAGAAAATTTAAACCTTATGAAGAAATCTCTGGGGAGTTCAAGAAGATCAAGCCACCAACCTTTAATGGAGAAACTGAGAAGGGGGAAGAAGCAGAATCGTGGCTGTTCGGGATGAAGAAATACTTCCAAATTTATAACTACTCTAATCAACTGAAGTCTAGGATGGATATTTATAATCTTACGGGAAAAGCTAATATATGGTGGCAGGACTTAAAAAGACTAAAAGGTATAAGGAAGAAAAACATAAATTGGAGTACATTTAAGAAATATTTCAAAAAAAAAAATTTATCTAAACAATACTATGAGGAAAGGGCTAAGGAATTCTATGAGCTAAAACTGGGTACAATGAATATGAAAGAACTGAATAGTAAATTTCTAAGTCTGCTCAGGTATGTGCCATATATTGTGTATGAGAAACCTAAGGTACAACGGTTTCTTAGTTGTTTACCTTATCATATAAAGGACAGAATTGAGTATGACAATTTGAAAACATTAGAGGAAGCAATGAGAAAAGTGAATTTCTATTATGGACATAATCGTAAAAAGGAGAGCATGGCCAAGTGGAAGGCCAAAAGGAATAATAATTTTGAACAGAAAAAGAAAGAGTTTGTGCCTAATCGAAATTCTAAAAATAATAACACCAGAAAGTTTCGTAGTAAGAATTTCCAATGGAAGAAAAGTAATTCACAAACCAATCCGAATAATTAAAGGAATAAAGAATCTACTAACAACCACAGTAACTATACAAATAACTTTGAACGAAAGGAACCCATAAAGTGTTGGGAACGCAATGGTTCGCATTATGCATCAGTCTACCCCAATCGAAAGAAGACTGTTAGCAACATCCACACAATACAGGAGGAGATGATTGTTGGTGATCTAGCGAGGACAATGCCCAGGATCAATGCAGCATTAGAGAACCGGCAAGTAAATTGTCAAACTTCCATGGTGGAAGTGGAAGGTAAGATAAATCAAATACCTATATCTATTTTAATTGATCCAAGAGCTAGTTTAAGCTATATTTCTCCTAATTTAGTAGAAAAGTGTAAGCTTCAAGTTGAAAAGTTTGGAAGTTCTTGGTTAGTTAAATTAGCTACTGGTGCAAAGAGAAAGGTAATTAGCTTTGTTAAGAATTGTGCAGTAACTATGGATCAATTTGAAACTTTTGTTAAACTCAATGTGCTACCTTTAGGTTCATATGATATATTAATTGGTATGGATTGGTTAGATCAGCATAGGGTGGTCTTGAATTGCTTTGATAAGACATTTAATTGCATAAATAATGATGGAAAGTTAATAAATGTAAGAGGAATCCCTAGGAAAACAGTCATAAGACATATTTCTGCTTTGCAGCTTAAGAGAGCTATTAGGAAAGGCTCTAAAGCTTATGCAGTAACAATAATCAATGAAGAAAACCTTAACAAATAAGATAAATTAAAATTGGAATATATTTCGATTCTAAGAGAATATTTAGATGTATTTTCGGAAGAAATTCTGGGACTGCCTCCTGTTTGTGCCAGAAATTGTTTCCAAGGCCAAAGAAACAAGCCAACACAATCTCAAAGAAAAGTCAATAAAATAAACTAGGTTTAGGGTTTCTGGTATGATTTATTGGTTGTAAACTTTGGGAACAATCAAGGAATACACTCATGAGCAAAATAATAACTAAATCATAAACAAAAGATGACAAAGATGCATAATATATCCAACAAGATCCAATAGAAACACAATGTTGAGGTTCATTCATAAAAGACAATCATCACCAGCAGATAAACATAAACCAGTAATGAATATATCAATTAAGCAACTAAACAAGCTGAACAATGAAGCCAACACAGAAACTGAAAGGTAAAAAGTGTCATATATCTCATAGTTTTATCATCAAATGCATACAAGATTTTTGGTACTTAACTCATGAACAAGTCTAAGGACCTCTTGAAGCTCTCCCAAAATCGAAACCTCCTAATGACTTCTCAATATCTCTAAATACTGCTTTTACAAAATTAGTTAGGGATCAAAACCCTAACTGCCCTCAACTGATTCGATAGGATAAAGTAAAGTTTACAATATTACAAAAATGATATTTTCCAAACATAGTAAACCACTAACTAAAATGTTTTTGAAAAAGATATAACAAAACAAACTGCTTGACTAACTAACTCATAGGTCTTTTGCTGCCTCAGCTAGCAAAGCAATCCCATCTAATTCCTGAGCTTTCTTCCTAGCTCACCTCTGCTCCTCTTCCATGTCAGCTACTCTTTTGGTGAGCTCCTCATTTTTCTACTGCATGTCCTTCACAGTTTGCTTCAGTTATGTAGACTGCTCATCAGTACTTCTTTTTCTCTTCAAATCCTCCTTAGAAACAGCTATCAATTCCTGATAATGGTCATTGACCTCCTGTAAATCTTCCCTCAATCTTCTATTGGCTAGAATGAGGCCATCATTAGTTTCCTGTAGGTACTCCATCTGATATTTGTACTGTTTAAGAGCTCTTTGCATATTTTCTCTATCAGAATCAAATGGCTTGCCTGTTGCAGTATTTTGTTCATCACTAGGTATCCAGGGTATATTGAGCTTTCTAAAAATATCTGCATCTTCATCTATGTCTGTCTCTTTAGCATATTTCAAGGACTATTATTCAACATGAGGTAGCTCAGTTTCTTTTGCTTGCTGTTGCTCTAAAAGTTCACTTTTTATTTCAAGAAATATAGTAGATAGTTTAGGTTCAGGCTGGCTTAACTCCTTTGCTGACTGTGATGATCTTTTTGTTTCTACAGGATGAGAAGAGGAAGCTTTGGCAACTGTTTTTCCCTTGCTTTTCATGCTCATTGTGTCACATTCTGGTTCTTCACCTAAGGAAGTATCACCCAGGACAGTCACTTGCTTAGTATCCAATTTAGGGTTAAGCAATTTCTTCAAATTTAACCTTAATTTATTCTTAGGCCTAGTCTTAGGACTCCATCCTGGTGCTAGTTCTCCTAACATCTTCACAGCTCTTCCCTGATGTTTGAAAGCTGCAAACTCCATCACCTCAAGCTTATTCTTCTCCCTGTTAGGTCTGACTGTTTTGCTTTCTGAAGTGGAAAATTCTCTGAAAGATTCAACATTAACTTCAGTTTTTTCCATGAATTGCTCTTCTTCTAGCAAGTAACCCTCATCATCTGAAAATATAGTAATGGGACTCTTTTGCTTAACCTGAATTTCTTCTTCTTGTACAGCAACATTCCCTGTGACTGCAGCCTTAACTTTGCTATGATCCTCTTCAGATGCCATGTGCTGCATAGGTTGCTTTTTGTCTTCTACAAATAGTGAGTATTGACCTTTAGTATTAGCTGAAAACACTTTAGGTTCACTGTCATTTTTTACAGGCTCTGATACTTCCTCTAGCTTGACTTCTTTCTTGTCTTCAATTTTCACCTTTTGACCTAATTTTCTCATCAGTACCTTCCCTTTGTCTGCCTGCTTTTTAGGCTGCTGATCCTCTTGTTTGACTTGAAAGCCAGAGCAGAAGATGAAGAAATCCCAAATCTTTCCTTCAGTCTTTAAAACAGTGCTAATGATCAATTCGATTAAGCCATGGTGAAAAATGGATTGAGAAGAATGGTCCATATGCCCCTTGACCCTGTTAGCCATCTTCTTCAAGCTTTTAAATAAGAAGAATGGCAAGCTCATTTTGGACACCCCAACCAAGTGCTGTAGAAATATAAAGTGGTACTTAAAAACATAAGCATATCTACCCTCACATGTTATATAGCTCTGCAGGATCCTGATTGGCTCAACCCATTCACTTATGAAGTTCTGAATCAATATGCCCTTGTTCCAATCTGGGGTAATATTTGGTAACAAATACCTCTGAGCATCAAAGGTGAAGGGCAGTTTCTTAAACCACATCTCCCCTTCATTCTTTATCCCAGTAGCCTCTGCTACTAAATCCACTGTCAATCTGAACTTTAAACTATCAAAAACCACCATATCATGTTTGTAACATTGTGCAAACCTACAGGAAACTTCAGCATTGTAACCATCTATTTTTCTGAAAAAATCCATCCAACCAGTCTATTGGAATAGTTCTACACAACCTGGGAGCTTTTCCATCCAACTTGCATCAGTAGGCTCGGCTCTATCCACCTTGCCACTCTTACCCATTTCTCTTCAATAGCTGAAAATTATATGACTTTAGGGTTTATTCGATGACCTAGCAGCTGCCTGTTTTGCCTTCTTCAAACCTCTTAGATTTCAATAACTTGCCTTCCTCAATCCTTCCTGAAGGCTTCTTTAGTTTACTAATACAGGTTAGGTTTTAACACAGGTATAAGTGGTCTAGGTTATTTAGAGTACTCCAGACTTTTCACTGCAACTGATTATGAAGCCTAGTTATCAATCAATTTGTTTGATCAAAATAGATGACCATCTCCAGCATGCATAATAAACCTGTGTAATAATACCAAAATTGACCCTTGAACCCTTCTGGTATCGCCTTAGGAACAACTTCTGCACAGTAAGACTTTGCAAATATGATCTCTGCTGCAAGTTTCCTTATGAAAACTAGGTATCATGCACACTGCTCATTCAAATATTAGACTCTCTTTGAACTGTAAAAAGGGAACCCTGTGTTGTAATGACAAGGAAAACAACCTCATGCTCTGTTCATCTTCTGTTTCAATCTTGACTTCAACACCAAACTGATCAGCTTTCTAGCATGCACTAAAACTAGGTATTCAGGCTATCTAGGTCTTCAGGCTATCTCAAATGTCCAGCTCCTTCATCACATTTTGCACAAGTAGTAGGCTTATTTATGAAGTTTGAACATCATAACATGCACAGTTTTTCACATCACCGAACTTTCAAACTTTGACAGGGTCATACTCACATGAAAAACTGATATTTTTCAATATTCCCTCACCCACACTCCTAATCTTCTTTTCTCCTCAACAGGGATGTTGATAAGAGCATATCTTTATGTTTTGTTTAAACAATTTGGATAAAACAGGCTTCAGCAGAAAAACCCCAAAGCAACAGACATTTCTGGGTGACCGCGGAATACCTCTTTAATGTTCAACTGCAGTTGCTTTAAACTAGTCTTCGTGCTATTTAATTGCTGGATTGAGGTAAACAAATATCTTCATATGCTCAATTTGATTACAAGTGGTGGAATAAAGAAGCCCTAATCTCCGGGTAACCTCCAAAAACCTCAACCGAGCTCTGAAACAGCATCTCCGGGATTTTGGCCTAAATCACCGGTGCACTTTGAATTCTCAGCTTCGAAATGGAGATAGGGAATAACTATCTTCTCATCAGAGTCAGTTTATACGGCTATCTGTCACGAGGAGCTGCATTATAACTGATGATGACCACGATCTTCCTTCACGTCAATAAACCACCTGTTCTCTGTTTAGTCGATGACCTAGCAGCTGCCTGTTTTGCCTTCTTCAAACCTCTTAGATTTCAATAACTTGCCTTCCTCAATCCTTCCTGAAGGCTTCTTTAGTTTACTAATACAGGTTAGGTTTTAACACAGGTATAAGTGGTCTAGGTTATTCAGAGTACTCCAACCTTTTCACTGCAACTGATTATGAAGCCTAGTTATCAATCAATTTGTTTGATCAAAATAGATGACCATCTCCAGCATGGATAATAAACCTGTGTAATAATACCAAAATTGACCCTTGAACCCTTCTGGTATCGCCTTAGGAACAACTTCTGCACAGTAAGACTTTGCAAATATGATCTCTGCTGCAAGTTTCCTTATGAAAACTAGGTATCATGCACACTGCTCATTCAAATATTAGACTCTCTTTGAACTGTAAAAAGGGAACCCTGTGTTGTAATGACAAGGAAAACAACCTCATGCTCTGTTCATCTTTTGTTTCAATCTTGACTTCAACACCAAACTGATCAGCTTTCTAGCATGCACTAAAACTAGGTATTCAGGCTATCTAGGTCTTTAGGCTATCTCAAATGTCCAGCTCCTTCATCACATTTTGCACAAGTAGCAGGCTTATTTATGAAGTTTGAACATCATAACATGCACAGTTTTTCACATCACCGAACTTTCAAACTTTGACAGGGTCATACTCACATGAAAAACTGATATTTTTCAATATTCCCTCACCCACACTCCTAATCTTCTTTTCTCCTCAACAAGGATGTTGATAAGAGCATATCTTAATGTTCTGTTTAAACAATTTGGATAAAACAGGCTTCAGCAGAAAAACCCCAAAGCAACAGACATTTCTGGGTGACCGCAGAATACCTCTTTAATGTTCATCTGCAGTTGCTTTAAACTAGTCTTTGTGCTATTTAATTGCTGGATTGGGGTAAACAAATATCTTCATATGCTCAATTTGATTACAAGTGGTGGAATAAAGAAGCCCTAATCTCCGGGTAACCTCCAAAAACCTCAACCGAGCTCTGAAACAGCATCTCCGGGATTTTGGCCTAAATCACCGGTGCACTTTGAATTCTCAGCTTCGAAATGGAGATAGGGAATAACTGTCTTCTCATCAGAGTCAGTTTATACGGCTATCTGTCACGAGGAGCTGCATTATAACTGATGATGACCACGATCTTCCTTCACGTCAATAAACCACCTGTTCTCATGATGATTCCTGAGACAGCACGTAGCAAACTCTTCAAAGCATGCGATTAGTCACTCACCATTTGAAAACATGCCAAAATTTTGCTAAAAAATCAGAAAAATTATCAGTCGCGATATTCTTGTAGCGCTCCTTTGTTATTTTTTCCCACTTGCGCTACAAGAATAAAATTAACTCTATTTTGGCGCTGTTTTACAACTTTTTTCCATTTTGCATGAAGTTTAAATGATGTTAGAATGATGAGTATGCTTTAAATATGATTTGTGAGTCCATTATTCGATATGATGACTTTAAAGAACCCTTCCAAACCTAAGGGAAGACAAAACAAATAATAAATCCTAAAGGCAAAAACTCAAAAAATTCACTAGAAGTCAAAAATTTCTTAAAAGAAGCAAAAACCAAACTAAAGCAAATGGACAACTTGAAGAAAATGCAAATCAAACACAAAATTTAAAGAAACAAGTTACTGACTTAACACCTCCGAAACGGGAAATAGATTTTACTATTGAGCTGGTACCTGGTGCAGTGCCCAGCTCAAAAGCCCCTTATCGGATGAATATACTAGAATTAAATGAACTTAAGTCATAGTTAAAATAACTTATTGATACGAATTACATTAGACCCAATGTGTATCCCTGGGGGGCACCTGTCATCTTTGTTAAGAAGAAGGATGGAACTCTACGTCTATGTATATATTATCGCCAATTAAATAGAATGACTATCAAGAACAGATACCCGTTACCTCGCATACATGATCTGTTTGATCATCTATGTGGAGCCATGGTGTTTTCAAATATTGATTTACGGTCTGGATACCACCAGGTCCAAATCAAAGATGAAGACATCTTTAAAACAGCCTTTAGAAATCGATATGGATATTACGAGTTTGTCGTTATGCCCTTCGGGCTTACTAATGCTCCCGTTGTTTTTATGTGTTTGATGAATAATGTAATGCACAAATATCTGGATAAATTTGTGGTCTTATTTATTGACAACATCTTAATTTACTCAAAATCTGAAGAGGAACATAAAGAACACTTAAAAATTGTCTTGCAAGAGTTATGAGAACATCAACTTTTTGCAAAATTTAGTAAATGTGACTTTTTTAAAGATAAAATCTAGTATTTAGGTCATGTGGTGACTAAAGAAGGAATTTTTGTTAACCCCGAAAAGATAAAGGTAATCGAAGATTGGCCAGTCCCAAAAGACATAACTGACGTCTGATCATTCATGGGGATTACTGGTTATTACCGTAGATTCATCGAAGGGTTTTCAAGATTGCAAACCCTATAACCTCTCTATAGAAAAAGGGGGAGAAATTTGATTGGAATTAGAAGTGTGAAGACAGTTTTAAAAAGTTAAAAACATTATTAACCACCACACCAATTCTAAGAATTGCTGACCCTAATAAATATTTTATAGTATGTACCGACGGAGGTTTAGGTGGAGTATTAACTCAAGAAGGACACGTCATTGCCTATGAGTCTAGGAAGCTGAAGATTCATGAGAAAAATTATGCGACCCATGACTTAGAATTAGTTGTTGTCATACATGCCTTAAATATGTGGCATCATCATTTAATTAGAAGGAAGTTTATATTAATGACGAACAATAAAGGATTGAAATACCTGTTAGATCAACCTAACTTAAATGCTAGGCAAGCTAGGTGGCTAGATTTTCTAACTGAATAAAATTTTGAAATTCAACACATTAAAGGAAAGGAGAATAAGGCTGCTGATGCATTAAGTAGAAATGCAAAGCTGAATTTTACAGCAGCCATCAGCACTTATACAACAGACTTGGAAGAACAACTTGAAGCTAGAATAGAACAGGATGAAATCTACCGAAAATTACAAGCAAAATTAAAAGAGAATTTAATAGAAAGTCTAAGTACAGGGTACAGCTTGAATGAAAAAGGAATATTACTGTATAAAGACAGATTATAAGTACCTAATGTACCTAAGATTAAGCTGTTAATTTTAAACAAAAATCATAAAACTCCTTATTCAGGGCATCCAGGTTATCAGAAAACTATAACCATGCTAAGAAAGGATTATTTCTGGCCAAACATGAAAAATAAATCAGAAGAATATATTGCTAGATGCTTCAAATGTCAGCAAGTAAAAACTGAACATCAACATCCAGCTGGGATACTTTAGCCATTGCCTATTCCTAGCTGGAAATGGGAGATGATTAGTCTTGATTTTGTTACGGGATTACCTAGAAATCAGAACTTAAATGACTCAATAATGGTAGTGGTTGACAAATTGAGTAAAGCATCCCATTTTATACCTGTAAAAACTACTTATAAAGCTGTAAATATTGTTGATATTTTCTTAAAACAAATTTTTCAGTTGCACGGAATACCGAAGGTGATAATTCAGACCGAGACCCTAAATTTATAGGTAATTTTTGGAAATCTTTGTTTAAAGGATTAAATACTACGTTTAAATTTAGTACCTCTTTCCATCCTCAAACTGATGGACAAACTGAAAGAGTAAATCAGGTATTGGAGGATCTACTCAGAATGTACGTAAAGGAGTAGCTAGGTAAATGGGAAGATTATTTACACCTGGTAGAATTTGCTTACAATAATCATTATCAAGCTTCAGCTAGGTATAGTCCTTTTGAAATTCTGAATGGAAGGAAATGAAATACTCCCATCTCTTGGAGTAATGCAGTGGAAAGGCTAGTATTAGGACCTGAATTATTAAAAGAAAGGGAGTTGATTGTAAAACAAGTACAAGGTAATTTGAAAATTGCGCAAGATCGATAGAAAAGTCAAGAAGACCTTAAACGAACTCCAAAGGAGTTCCAGGCAGGTGAACATGTTTTTATTAAGGTGAGACCCAAAAAGAGTTCTTTGAGGCTGGGTAGTTGTGCCAAGCTAGCCCCTCGATATTGTGGTCCTTTTGAAATACTGTCCAAGATAGGACAGGTAGCATATCAGTTAGCTCTACCCCCAAATCTAAGAGTTCACAATGTTTCTCACATTTCTGTATTAAACAAATATGTACATGATGCTACTCATGTTATTAATTGGAATGATGTGTAGGTGTCACCCGAAGGATATTTTCTAGTGGAACCGGATTGTATCCTCGAACGAAGGGAGATATCGCTTCAGAATTGCACCATTGCTCAGGTGAAGCTGCAATGGAAGCACCTTAGTCCAGAAGAAGCCACCTGGGAATTGGAAAGTCATATGCGGGATGCATATCCAATTCTATTTCAGGGGAACTTTAAGGACGAGGAATAAATAACATCGAGGATTATGTTATAAATTAAGGGGGTGTGTATGTCACATGCTTCAATTTGCAAAAACAATTTAATGTTATTTGAGGAACGTGGTGTTATATTTTATGCTAAGTTTGTAATTCATGACCAAGTGGGGTCAAGAATAATTAATGTAATTTAGAATATTTTAATTATAAATAAATAAATGATGAGACAACAACTTAGGGAAGCTGTTAAAAGAATGTTAACTAGTCACTTGGTGGAGGAGACTGGGTGGAGAGTACACTGACAAGTGGCAACATCCTCAAACTACTTCCAACTGTTGCAGGTGGCAACTTCCCTATATTTGTGGTCATGATTCCCCAAGAAAGTGGAATTGGAGCAGGTGGCTCATTAAGTGAAAACTGACCCAGAAGACCTAGGCATTTCTATAAAATTTCCCATTGAAGACAGCTGAGGCTGCTCATTTTGAGAGGTGATCATTAAAAGTGAATGAATTTTCTCATGAGAAACTCGATGGAGGGGATTACTGAAGTGAGTTTTAGGGGTTAACTGCTGAGATTGAACTTATTGCAGCTATTAGGCTAAAGTTCTTACTATTGTGAGCATATTTGGATTACTGAGGTAATTGGACCAGTCAAGTGACAGAAGTTCTTAAGGACATATCCTTCACCTAATACTCTACCAGGAGGACCTAGAAACAGGCTCGAGGGTCCTAAGGAAGTGCAGTCTAAGCTTTCTCCAAGAGTTGGTTGGGAGGAACAACCTCTTTAAGATGTTGTCACCTCATCATTCACAGGTTCTAATTGTTTCATGTTATTATATTTATTTACTGCCTTCAGTAAATGTTAATTAGTTTTCAAATACAGGCATGTTAGTATTTTATTAGGGTTTATGAAGAAAAGAGTAACTGTGTATTGATGTACTCAATAATTGACAGATTATGTTAGAAATAGTAGTAAATATGCTAAATGAGAAATAATAGAACTAGAATTCCATACTGTATTTTTCCACGCCTTGCTTAGGCAGTCACTCTAGTAAAGTTGGGTGGTTAGGTAGATATGATAAATCTTACTTAACCCTGAATGAAAAATGTAATTAAATTCTGTTATAGTTTGCTTATGATTTATTCTGCAAAAGACAGTAAATACTTCATCTATTGAATGTATTTACTTCAGACAAGAACTGAACATAGGAATATAAAGATATTTAGTAATCATACTACATATAGAACTATTTTAATACTAGTATTCTTTATAAACATAATACATACAGGTTAACAAATAAACATAGGTATAATAAACAGACTATCACTTAGGGTTTAGATTTAGAAATATTTCAATAAATTCTTATAATACTTTATTTCCAGACAATATGTGTCTCTGTATTAACACAGAATTTTCTATTGTAGCCTCAAGACAACTACCTAGGTTATTGAAAGATAAACTTAATCCTATTCTCAAGCTTGTAGTATTTACCCTAAATCTTCCTTTATAATAATTAAAATAGCTGTAAAAATCATTGAAAAAAAATAATAAAACAGAGCAAAGAATTTTCCATGTAAAATTTATTCTTTCACCGAACGGTAGAGTATACTTGAAAATTAACCCTTAAGAGCCAAACAGAGTAATAATAGTACTCTTAACACAGTAAAACTTTCCATAAATACATTGCACTGTAAATCCTTTTAATTACATGACAATAACTAAAGTAATACAATAACCATTTATTAAAAACAAAATCACATAGGAATAAATGGCTTATTTCCTTTAGAATTACAGGTTAAGACTCAGACTTGTCTAAATATTAGCTAAAACAAAGTAATATTTATCGAACAGTAACCATACATCACTGATAGGTAAAAACCCTTAATCCATTTACAAGTCTTGATTGATTAACAGTCTTTCTTTTCCTTTAAAAATATATTTTAAAAACTAAAAATTAACCAGACATAGGTCAACAGCCTCATAGGGCTTAGAGCTGAGCTCTATCAAAAGAAGCAAAGGAAGCTTACATTGTTCAGGTCGTAAAGGCAGAGACATAAAAACCATTCTTTTTATCACGGCTACTATAGCCTTATTCCTCCCTACACAAAGTACCCTCTAAGGGTTTCGAACTCTTACAGAATTCAAGAAAACAAGAAACAACAAGCTAGCTTGTAAACCAAAGCCGTGCTTTAACCAACCACAAAGAACCTATCTTCCAACCGCCACAACAAATTGCAGGAAGAAAACCTCGTTTGCAACCGATGCTTACCAAATGTATCCTCAAGTGGAATGTTGGAGTAAGCTCGTTTCCACCTCCAGAGCTGGGAGAAGAACCTGCAAGTTACAAACTATTTATGATTACAAAGCTTACTTAAAATTTTAAAAAAAAAATTATAAAAACTAACTAGAAATCGAGACTGGAATAAATCTTTACCTAAAAGCTTCTCTTTCTGAATGAAGCTGAGGTAACCAACCACCATGGATCGATTTAGCACCGGGCCAAAAGATAAGAAGACATCGAGTCACAACAAAATCAACTCCACTGAATGAGAAATACTCCTACTCGAGCTCTGTCAGTCAGTTTGCAAGCTCAAGACAAACACAGTCCTTGGGTCCTGAAGAAAAACCAGTATCTTCACTCGCTGCAAACTACTTCAACCATTAAAGACCAAAAACCACACACGACCTCTCTCAAGACAATCACAGCATTGGAATGGAAGCAAGCTGTCAAACTTGAAGGTGGTTACAGGTCTCATATGGCTGCGAGCTCTTAGCTCGGCCAACAAGACGGAGGAACCCTCGCTCTACTAAACAAATGAGTAGGGTTTTGGAGTTATAAGTCAACCCTTGTGTGGATAAAACCAACCCACGTGTCCTTCGAATTATTTTCTCCAGCGTGGTTAAAGTTCCATAGTCAGCGTTGCAACCTAATTATTTACAATCAACCAATGATCATTATAAAACTATACATTATATGATTTCCCATAATTTGATTTTACCATGGTGTACTGATACTAGGGAATCGACTATAGGTTGTAACATAAATATTTATGTTTATTCTAGAGATTTCTTTGATAATAAATCATTTTTAGATAGTTATGTTTGTTAGCTAAGGTTGATGGAAGTAGTAAGAAGAACATGTGCAACCTATAACCATAGTAAGAAGAAGAGCCATGTACTCTTGGAACTTAGCCTTGAGTTATATTTGAAGGAGTGTTCGGTTAACTAAAGACCAAGAATGTTAAAGAAATCCCAATAAAAGTTTAACAGCTTAATGATGAATTTATAATTAAAAGCATAAGTAACTAGATTATTCATTGAGAGAAGGACATTTATAGAGTCCTGAAGTAAAGGTAGCTGCGAGAAACACCAAACAGTATGGAGTGAACTTAAGCCCAAGCTATGAGCTATATTCTCTCTATGAAAATTATAAATAACCATTACGGTAAACAAAAATAGCAATGTTCTTTAGATCTTTAAAGTATAATATTCAGTCAATTGGAGGAACTTTGGATAGTACTTGTTCTTGCAAAGTTTAAACCCATGTTTATGCAATTGGTAAAATGTCATTATGGAGTTAGATATAAATACAAACTATGGAGTTGGAATGATAGAAAAAGATTAACATTACCTCCTTGAAGACAAGCAACATATTAAAACATTTTCTAAAACTAGCATCTTAATCATGCTAGGGAAGTAGCTTGTCGACGTGAATTTAAATAACACCCTACTGGATCATATGCTTACCTGCTAAACCTGTAAGGAACCAGCAGTCCAATTGAGTTGTTTAACGCTAAGTAATGTTGATGTATTTGTAACTTCGGAATGTATTCATCTATGTATCTTATGTATTGTAACCCGATGTTTATTCTGGGATGTATCTATAATGTAATTGAGTCATATTATCATGCCCCAATGTTCCGATCGGGAGGATCAATTATGTAAATAAGTCATGTCAAGTCATAGTGGGTAACCCTCCGATTGTCTAAGGGTTAAATTCCCCAAATTTCCGGGGCACTAGGGTTATTAGTAGAGATCGGCCCTAGTAGGGTTTTAGTCATGTCGAGATTAGTATAAATAGAGAACTGGAGTCTCTATTTATCACACAAGTCATCCACACTCAAGTGTAGCACATAGTTGAGGAAGGAGAAGACAGTAGGGCTGGACAAGAAGAATATTACTACTGTCGGGATATCACTTATTGTTTTGGGGTTTTTACTATTTTGGTGCTAATTCTATCTCTGAGGAAGTTGCGGGGTTTTCTCCTTTATGGTTTCCTCAAGGAAAAACACTATGTTAATTGTCTCTTGTGTTTGATTGTTGTACTTGTTATTCTCTCCGTTAAAGATCCTAATAATGCTAGCTTAATGTTGAAAAACTAACATGGTATCAGAGCTAACCTAAGAAGAAGACATTGTGCAGCTACGGGAACTAGGTTTTATTTCTACAGGAATTCTGTTGTACATTTTATTGAATCTTTTTGAAAAGTCTGCAATAGTTTCATCCTTTTTTCTCCTAAGGGCTCCAAATTCAATTATATAATAAGTATGATCCTTGGTGTCACCCCATTGTCTCATAAAGAGGTCCTGAAGCTCTTCTATGATGGTGATAGAATTTGCAGGCAGCTCCCTAAACCATTTTCTGACATCTCCATCAAGGCTCTGCACAAACATTCTCATCCATACGTCCTTAGCTTCAATATTTTGGTTATCATCATAACTAAGAACGGCTTCCCAGTGCTCTTCAGCTATAGTTTCACCCTATCCATTAAACCTAGGCAGGTATTTCTGATATTCACCTCCAGGAAGTGCATTCAAAGGGTGAGGCAAAACTAATGGTGCATATCTGGCTGCAACCATTTGGTCCATCATATCTATAGGCTGATTTTAGGCTGCCAATTTGAGGTTGACTAACTTTGGTGATGGGGAGACTTGGCTGGAACTTGGCTGAAAAGGGGTTTTACCAACTTTCAAATGAAATAGAGGAATCTTACCAGGAGATACTGTTCTTTCCTTTCTGAAAGATTGAGGATCAGTGAAAACTTGAAAGTTACTGATAGGAATTATAGGCTTTAACCAAGGGGAATTTTCTTCTTCTTTTCTCAAAAAAGATAAAGGTGATGACCCATCCAACTGATCATGGTCACATAGGGCTAGTAATGACTGAGACCTTCTAATCTTCCTTGTTGTTTTCAATATCTGTTCTAGGTGTGAAACACCCAACTGCAAAGATGAAATAGGTCTATTTCTAGTTCCAATTCCCCTATAAGCCACTATGACAAACTGGTGAAAAGTAGTCTTTTAATATTTATTGGTTTAAGTTCACCCCTTAAAACTAGTGAAATGATAAGTATCCCAGGGAAAAATATGTTTTCAACTTCATTCCCCGGCAACAGCGTCCCAGACTACAAGAGAACAAGCCAACATAATCGCAAATATCTCAATAAAACAAAATAGGGTTTTTTAGGGTTTTTAAGGTTTTCTGGTTGTGAAGTTTGATGACAAGAGGGAATGCATTCATAACCCAAATAAAAAATAAATCACAAGCATAGAAAAACTGAGATGCATAACATAATAACCATGTATCCAACAGAAAACAACACTAAGGTTCATCCACAAATGGAAAGCACTACAAGTATAAAAACTTTAAACCAGCAATGAAATTACCAACTGAGTAGCTAAAACAAGCTATAAATGAAGCCAGAGAACAAACTGAAGGGTAAATGGAGCATATATTTCATAACCAGTCTTTCAAATACACATAAGATTCATTTACTTACCTTATGGACAAGTCTGAAGACCTCCTCTTGCCAGCCAAAAAATCGAACCCTTAGTTCTCTTTGTGACATACATTAATACTATCCTTCCAAAATTGGTTTAGGACTAAACCCTAACTTCTTTTCAGCCTACTCATCGAAATAGTTCTATCAAAATAATAATTACAAAAATGAAATATCCTTCAAAACATAACTAATAACTGATTGTGTTATCAAGCTTTACAATTCTTTTGTTGTTTTAGCTAACAAGGCTATCCCTTCAAGGGCTTGGGACTTTCTTCTAGCCTTCAGTTGATCTGCTTCCATCTCTGCCATCTTTCTAGTGAGTTCTTCATTTTGCTGTTGTAGACCTTTGATGGTTTGTTTCAACATTATAAATTTAGACTCTATATTTCTTTTTCTTTTCAATGCCTCTTTTGAGACTACAATCAACTCCTAATAGTGGATATTCACCTCATCCAGATCCTCCCTGAGTCTCCTATTTTCCATAACCAAGCCATCATTTGTCTCCTGCATATATTCCACCTGATATTTATACTATTTTATAGTTCTCTATAAATTCTCTTTTTTCTGAATCAAATGCTTTATTTCCTGTTGTGCTTTGCATCTCCTTTGGAAGCCATGGGATGTTTAGTCTCCTATATATTTCTTCATCTTCTGGCAACAATTCTGTAGGAGCTTTGGGAAAAAAAAATTCTTTAGTATCAGCTTCACAGGGAACATTTTCCTCAACCATCACTTTATTTTCTGAGTGAGAAGCCTTTATCTTACCTTCTTGTTGTTCCTGCAACATTTGACTTCGTATCTCTAGAAAAATATCAGACAACTTAGTTTCAGTAAGGGCAGACTCTCTTTCTGATTCCATTGGCCTTTTTCCTTTACTGTCACCCGTATCAACATCCAATTTTTCATCAGATGAGGAGTCATCTATCACTGTTACTCCTTCTTTATTCAATTTCTTCATATTCAACCTAAGCTTGTTTCTAGGTCTAGTCTTTGGTCTCCACACAGGAGCAAGTTCCCCTAACATTTTGAAAGTTTTACCCTGATGGGTGACTGAGGAAAATTCAATAACTTTTAGCTTCTTTCTTTTTGGTACTGCTACCTCATCTTCCTGGCTGTGAAATTCCTTTTTAGTTCCAACGTTAGTTTCATCAACAAAAGAAGTTTATCCTCCTCAAACAGGCATTTCTCATCCTCTGATAGGATTGTGATTGGACTTTGTTTTTGAACTTCAATATCCTCTTCATCACCTAAAATTTTCTTTGCAGGTACAATCTTTTCAGCAACAAATGTCTCCGCTGGTGCATCATCCTAAACACACTCGGTCTCCTTATTATCAAACTGCAAATATTTGCTCTCAATGTTATTAAGATGTTGTTTAGACTCCCAATCTTCTTTTGTAGGCTCTGCAAATTCCTCCAATTTAATACTGTCTTCATCTTTAACCTTTATCTTCTGTCTACGCTTTCTGATCAAGGTTTGTCCTTTATCAGCTTGTTTTCTATGAGACTGTCCTTCTTGACTATTTTGAAACCCTGACCAAAAAAGGAAATATTCCCAAGTTTTCCCTTTACTCTGCAAAACACTGTTGATAATGAGTTTGATAAGTCCATCGTGAAAAATGGACCGTCTAGTATGATTTTGGTGTTCCTTGATTCTGCAAGACATCTTCTGCGGGCTCTTTAGCAAGAAGAAGGGCAGGTTCATCTTTGACTCATTACTGAGGTGTTGAAGAAATATGAAGTGGTATTTAAAAATGAAGGAATATCTTCCTTCACATGTAATATAACTATGTAAAACCTTAATAGGTTCTATCCATTCAGGCTTGAAGTTATGAATGGGTACACCCTTGCCCCAATCTACATTTACACCAGGAAGTAGGTACCTTTGTGCATTAAAGGTGAATGGCACCTTCTTAAACCATAGTTCTCCCTCATTTTTAACTCATGTTGCCTCAGCTACCAACTCTTTGGTCAATTTGAATTGCAAAGTATCAAAAGATACAGTGTCTTTGTCATAGCACTGAGCAAAATTATGGGAGACCTCTGCATTGTATCCATCAATTTTCTTGAAAAATATCAACCATCCTGCATTTTCAAATAGCTCAGCACATTCTAGAAATTAGCTGAGATCAGTGGGCTTAGTCCTATTAGTTTTTCCACTTTTCTTCATTTTCACTATGGTTTGCAGCACCTGTCAATAATCTCACAGTCTATTTATGTTCAAATTCGCACAATTTTGGCAGTCTATTTATCTTCAAACTCTCACAGCCTGCCTTATCACACAGTTTAGGAAAAGTTTTGTACCAAATTTCAACAATTTGACCTAATCACAACTTCAGGGACCTCCAATAGTTCTGCTCTAAACTTTACTAGCTTAAACGATGAATACTTAGATATATTGATTAATATTTCATCATTCATAGTCTATTGAATGAGCAAATTCATATCCTTCCTTAGAATTTTGACATTATAGGCTTTATCAGAAAACCCCCAAATTTAACAAACCCTATCAAATGCCACGCAGGGTACCTGCTCAAAAGCTTAATACAAGTGTTGGAAGTCGATCTCTTCAAAGGTTAGGTGTCGAATTCCACGTTCCAGCTGTGTCCAACTGTCCAGATCGCTTCAAACTGTCGCTGCTGGAAAGCCCTAATTCTTCATTCAACTGTCAAAACTTTGATTTCTCAGCAATATGTTTCCACCATGACTTTCAATGCCTTCATATTCTTCAGCTTAAGAACATATTCCTGAAAATACTGCCTCGTTCCACTCACTGTCATCATTTGCCATGAACTGCATACAATTGCCACGATATCCCTCACACAATAACCATACACCTGTTTCAATGATAAAACTAGAAAGACGTGTATCAAATGTGATAATTGATGTGGTTAACACCTCAGGGACGAATCCCTCGAAAAAAACGGACTGAAAAATAACTATTTTGGCACTCGCGACTTTCTTGTAGCGCTCTAGTGTATTAATTTCGCTCTTGCGCTGCAAGAAAGTGCAAACACATAATTTCATCTCATTAAATCACTAATCCGGTTTAAGACTTGGTTTATATGATTAATCTCAATATTAGTGTCATTTATGAAACCATTTAATCAATATATACCTTGTAGAACCCTTCAAGAATGAACTCTAAGCAAAATTTATAAAAGCAAGCTTAAAAATAGGAAAAATCAAAATGATGAAAACTAAAAGGCTTAAACTCAAAATTAACCTTTATAAACCAAAATTTCCTAGAAGCAAAAATATTAGCAAGCTTCAAAAACATAAACAAAAGCATAAAACTAAGGAAGACAAAATCATGACCTAACAGCACTAACACAAGTTTTTAAGATTACACCTTTTAGTGTATAGGTTCTTATAAAGAAGCGATCCCATGTTCCTTTATAAACTGTTTCATTTTCCACTAACCTTTAGCAGGTACTTAGCTGCGACTTTAGACATTTTATGTCACTTGAAAATTTTTAAATTTTTATGAATTTTTTGGTTATTACATATGGAATGGTAAAACACTATAATAAGAATCAAAACATCATTTTCCTTGCATCTTAGTATTTAACACATTCTCATAATTATCTAGGGTCAGATTTTTTTCATGCTTCAACTCTCAATGAGAGTTTGGGTTTTGGACCCTCTAGAATCTTCTTGAAAGTTCATAAGGAACTAGTTCAACATGTGTAAGTAATGGTCATTGATGTTACATCCACTTGGTAATGTGGTGATCAAGTATAGGTTAACTTATGAGAAGCATAACTTCCTCATATAGACTCCAATTGAGGCAATTATGAAATAGATATAGTTGAAATTGTTAAAAAATACACATACACATGTTAAAAAATGGCAAATAGGTGTTGGAAAAAGAAAAGACAATAATATATCTATACTATATTGTTATTTAAAAACTATTTGAACAATGATGTTTAGATGTGATTAGTGAGATCAACCCTTACTCTTGAAGCAACACAAATATTTATTTGCTACGATAGATTACTTTACCAAGTGGACAAAACTTTTGTTCCTTTCATTAGTGGTGATACAGTTCTTTTAGCATCATATTATCATTAGGTTTGGTATCCAATCCATGTTAGCATTACATAATTCTTCATATTTAGCTTATATAAATTTAATTGAAATTGTTTTGGAAAAACGCTACTCATCTAACTATCCTTTATAAGGAAATAAGGTAATTGAATCCAATGACAAGAACTTGATCCAAATAATTAAGAAAATGATAGTTTATCATCATCATAATTAACATAAAGCACTCAAATTGTTTAGAATGGTCTCAGCCACCAATTAAGGATAACTCCTCTATTGTTTAGAAAAGAATTGACACTTTGTTAAATTTAGAAGAGGAATGAGAGTGTCAGAAAGAATTTTTTAGCCCATTCCTAGATTATCAAGTGTTGGTTTAATAAACATAAATCCAATGATAAGAATTCTCAACTCAATTAAATTTATCTCGGGGTAATCAAGGACAATGAATCCATTTTTGCAATCAAAATTGCAATTCCGACAATCACAATCGCAATTTTAGCAACAAATCACATCATTGGATTCTAGCAAATAACACTATAAAAGTTGAAATTGTCTAAAGTTTAGCTTACTCCTTTTTGACTTTCAATTTATTCTTTTAAATTGCATTTATTTCCTCTTATAAATTTTATTTTTTAAATTTGTTTAACCATCATTTGGATCTCCATCACTTTTTATCAAATTGTTTATATTGCCATTTGCTTTTTCATTTTAAATGTTATGTTTTTTTTCTTTTGAAATTCATATTATTTTCATTATATAATGAGATTTTAAACATACTTATATTTACACCATGAGGTATTTCATATATATATATATATATATATATATATATATATATATCAAAAATATTATTTACATGAAGGGTCGATTCATATTTTGTGAAGGAGAGCCGACTGTGCGTGATCACCCAGCGATCTATTGCATCAGATCTGCATGGATCATGATCTTTTGTTCATCAACATAGCTTCGGCTCGATATTCCTACTACATGCAGCTCGATTTTTCTGAAATTCAATCCAGAATCGCATCATGATCAAACTCGGAGCCATCTGAGCAGTCCTCAGGAGATATTTTGGAATGGGTCCACCCTCGGATCTAAGTCAGGAGGAGAGTCGAAGAATTATAGATGAATATTTTAAGGCTTTGTTTGCCTTTACTTCTCACCCACCCGTGTCCGTCCTGGAATCCAACGATGTGAACTTCGTGAAGCGAGCAACCGCTCCTATAATCTAGATCACGTCAGTAGCTTCAAGAATAAAAGCCTTATATTTGAGTGAGAAAGGCCTGATAGGTTAGTTCGCTGGAATCTGGTCTTCACCAAAAACTATGGAGGTCTAGATAAACAAGAACCAGATGCCCTTGATATCTGGGGCATTGTAACATTGTTTTTGCAGAAAGGGATTTTTCACTTTCTTGTTCGAAAACAAAGCTAACAGAGATCTTATCTTCAAGAGTGGTCCCTATTTCATGGGTCTGCATGGACTATATCTAACCCACTGGATCCTATCATTCGATCCAGAAAAGGATGTGTCATCGATGGTCCTGGTTTGGGTCCGCCTCCCACACCTCCCCCTGCACTGCTAGAATGATGAAACACTACAAGCAATAGGCAACTCTCTCAGCAATTACATTGACAAAGTGGAACCAAAGGGCCCTTTGTTTTCATGTGCAAGGATCTACATTGAAGTATATCTGGAGAAAGGCCTTCCAGAAGCCATAAACTTACACATGGATGGATGGGAACACATGCAAAATGTAGACTACGATCAGTTACCATTCAAGTGCAAGAAGTGCCATGAGTATAGCCACTTTGTTAAAAATTTACCAAAGGTAGTTCAAAAAACCTCAGAAAAAAATCAAGAGGAAGGATGGAAGCAATAAAAAATGGGAAGAAAACTCCTCCAGTATCAAGTGAGGTGCAACAAAAGACAAGCAAGGAAAATCCTAAAGAAGTAAAAGAAGTTTCTACCAATAACCAATTCAAGGCACTACTCATGGAAGAGGGATAGATCCCTCTTCTGGAAATAATAACAGCTGAAATAGAAGAAGAAGAATCCCATGCAGCCGTGAGTGTCCCTCCTCTGTCTCCCAGAAATGAAAGGAATGAACAAGCTCCAGAAGGGTCTACAACACCAGGGGAAACTTGGGCGGAGATGGTAAAACATAACAAAGTCACGTCGCAAGGTTACTCTCCATAATGAAAGCCTTCGCAAGAATCACTCAAATCATATGAAGTATCCTTGCAACCAATTACAAGAGGAAGGAAGTCACAAAGATACCTAAGAGAACAAGAAGCGGAAAGAGAGTTAGACCTAGGTAGATAGAGAAGTCTCGAGGAAATGAAACTCCTTCATTAGCCTAAAAACCTAGGAGGGTAAAGATCAAATGGTAGATCAAGAGCAAGATCTCAATCAGTAAAGAAATGTTGAAAATCGTCTCTTGGAACTGCAGGGGTCTGGGAGGCTTAAGCAAAGTAGAAGCAATAAAAGAGATAATCAATTCTGAGAGGCCAGACATATTGTTGTTCCAAGAGACTAAAATGCCAGATGTGGAGGCTATGGCACTTTCATGTCATTTATGGAAAAACAACAAAGGTAAATCCATAAGCTCCAAAGGAGCATCTATGGGAATAACTACCATATTATCATATAATTTTGTGGTTAATTCAATCAAGAAAAACCATCACTGGTTATTGACAGAAATTGAGGAAAAGGAGGACTTAACCCCTATATAAATCTGCAATGTATACGAGCCAACACACTATAGGGACAAGACAACATTCTGGGAAGATATCCACAAACTCAAGGAGAAGCTACGTGGAAAAGATCTCATTATTGTTGGGGACTTCAATACTACTAAATCTAATCTGGAGAAACGAGGAGGAACTAAGGTCAGGGACCCTTTTGGTTAGCAGATGGAGGGCTTGATGGTGGATCTCGATCTGTTGTACATCACATTAAAGAACGGGAAGTACACTTGTGTACTCTTTTTGTGTATTTCTTATTACAGGTAAAACGCCATAAGGATGTGATCTGCAATGGAGGTAGATATCGGATCAAAAAATTGGATGAAACAAAGAAAACATCAGATTCTGGGATATTTGTTGTCTTTAAGGTGACCAATGTTTCATCTAGAAGTGACAGACATCCAAAAGTCTCAGAAAATTTATACTATGGGTATTTGGAAGATATTATACAGTGTGACTTTAAATCATTTAAGGTAGTTCTATTCATCGTCAAATGGTATAGGTTACGGTTGAATCAATGTGATCCCGATAGAACTATTATTGAACATGATAATGGATTTACCATGGTAAACACAAGGTTGTTTGAGCCAGGAACATAGCCCTATGTTCTTCCAAGCCAATGTGAACAGGTATTTTACTCAAAGGTTCCAGGTAAAGCAGGCTGGTCATTTGTTGTGAGGCACAATCCAAGGGGAAGGCTGGTAAAGTATAACCTAGAGGATTCTAATGAAGAGGGTTCTCTAGAAGAAGGATACGATGACAAAGAGCATGATCAACATGATTTAGGTGATGATGATGATCCAGTAGAAGATGTACTCCAAGAAATAGTTGAATCAAATGATGTAGCAGACAATGCCGATGAAGATTATACCGATGATGACACGATGAGCGTAACTAATGATGATGGTGATGATGATATGGCCAACCCTTACCATGTTTACTCTGGATCTGATGATACAGATGATGACTTGGATGAAGAAGACGATGACATGGATGATGAAGACGATGAAATATAATGAAAGGTAAATATTTAATTAGACCTATTCTTTTATCTTATTTTTTTTAAAAGAGTTACTAACATCATCTCCATCACCATCATCATCATGTTAATCCCCATCATCGTCATCATCATCGTCTTCATCATAATCATCATCATCGTCGTCGTCGTCATCTTCATCATCATTGTCTTCATCATCATCATTGTCGTCATCAGACATCCACGTCATCGTCATCGTCGCACATCATCATCATCATCAACATCGTCATCGTCGTCGTCATCTTAATCATTGTCGTCTTCATCATCACCACCATCATCATCATCTTCATCATCATAGTGTTCATCTTCATTGTCATCCTCATCCTCATCATCATCCTCATCATCCTCATCATCATCATAATCATCATCATCATAATCAGCATCATCATCATCTTCATCATCGTCGTCATCATCATCATCGTCTTCATCATCACCATCATCATCATATTCATCATCATGATCATCATCATCATAATCATCGTCATCATCATAGTCATCATCATAATCATCTTCGTCGTCGTCATCATAATCATCGTCATCGTCATAATCATCGTCATCGTCGTCATCTTATTAACATCATCATCACCATCATCATCATCTTCATCGTCATCTTCATCATCATCATCATCATCACCATCATCATCATCTTCATCGTCATTGTCATCATCATCATCATCATCATCATCATAGACCTATTCATTTATCTTTTTTTTTAAAGAGTTACAACTAACATCATCATCATCATATATAATCATCATCATCATAATCATCATCATCATCATAATCATCATCATCATCTTCATCGTCATTTCCATCATCATCATTAAAATTATCAACATCATCATTAAAACTATTTTTAAAATTAAAAATAAATCTAGATCAAATTAATTACTTCATATCATCATCGGCATCGTCGTCTGTATCATCATCATCATCATTATCATCATCATTGTCATCGTCAACGATGAAATATAATGAAAGGTAAATATTTAATTAGACCTATTATTTTATCTTTTTTTTTTAAAGAGTTACTAACATCATCACCATCACCATCACCATCATGTTGATCATCATCATCTTCATCACGATCATCATCGTCGTCGTCGTCGTCTTCATCTATCATCTTCATCATCGTCGTCATAGTCATCATCAGACATCATCATCTTCTTCATCACCATTGTCGTCATCATCACACATCATCATCATCATCGTTGTCATCTTCATCATCGTCGTCTTCATCATCACCACCATCATCATCATCTTCATCATCATCGTCATCTTCATCATCCACATCATCCTCATCCTCACCATCATCATAATCAGCATCATCATCATCATCATCATAATCAGCATCATCATCATCTTCATCATTATTGTCGTCTTCATCATCACCATCACCATCATCTTCATCGTCATCATCATCATCGCCATAATCATCGTCATTGTCATAATCATTGTCATCGTCATTGTCATCGTCTTATTATCATCATCATCACCATCATCTTCATCATCATCGTCATCGTCGTCATCATCATCATCATCATCATAGACCTATTCATTTATCTTTTTTTTTTTTAAAGAGTTACAACTAACATCATCATCATCATATATAATCATCATCATCATCATAATCATCATCATCATAATCACCCTCATCATCATCTTCATCATCATCGTCATCATCATTGTCATCTTCATCATCATGACCATCATCATCATCCTCATCCTCATCAACATAATCATCACCATCATCATCATCTTCATCCTAATCGAAGAATATGACATCGTTATCATCATGATCTTTGTCACCATCATCATCATTGTCATCATCGTCATCAAAAAGATAATTATCATCGTCCTCATCGTCATCATCTTCATTGTTGTCGTCATCATCATCATCATCGTCATCTTCTTCATCACCATCGTCATCATTAAAATTATCAACATCATCAACATCATCATTAAAATTATTTTTAAAATTAAAAATAAACCTAGATTAAATTATAAATTACTTCATATCATCATCGTCGTCGTCATCGTCGTCTGTATTATCATCATTGTCTTCATCGTCGTCGTCGTCACTGTCGTCGTCGTCGTCGTCATTAACATCAGCAACATCATCGTCTTCGTCGTCGTCGTCATCGTAATCCTCATATTCATCGTAATATTCATAAACTAATTCATCGTTATGGGACTCTAATCGTTATGGCCATATTCGACATCATCATAATCATCATGGCGATCATCATCGTTAATGCCATCATCATTGTCGTCGTCGTCATCAACACCATCATTAAAATTATTTTTAAAATTAAAATTAAACCTAGATCTAATTAATTACTTCATATCATCTTCATCATCGTCGTCGTTATCATCATCATCAGCAGCATCATCATCGTCATCATCATCATCTTCATGAACATCATAAGGCTTTCTCATCAACATCATCATCATCAACATCATCAGCCATCAACATCATCATCATCCATCATCACCATCATCATCGTCGTCGTCGTCATCATCAGCGACATCATCGTTGCCATCGACAGCATCATCAGTGTCATCATCATCATCATCATCATCAACATTGTTAGCATTTCATCATTTCATATGATATGAAGACAGTCATCACCATCATCATCATCATCAGCAGCAGCAGCTTCATCATCGTCAACATCATCATCTTCATCATCATCATCATTGTCGTCATATTCATTATCATCATCATCTTCATCATCATCATCTTCATCATCTTCATCCTCATCATCAGCATCATCATCATAATGATCGTCATCATGGATAGCATCATGATCATCATCGACATCATCATCATCAGCGACATCCTCATCCTCATCATCATCATTGTCATCTTATGATGATACCACTCATGATAATCATTATCATCATTAGAATCCTCAAAATCATATGGTGTTGTGTTCTCTTGTGCTATAGTTCTTGTTATGAGTCCATGATTTAGATGCTTATGATTTATAAATGATGAAGTGGTATATGTTTATGAAATGATTATGTAAATGGTAGAATAATGCATTGATGAATTAGTTGTTGATTGTTAAAATTGAAAAAGTAATAAAGACTGCAATACACATAGATTCACCCCCCCTCTCTGTGTGCCTGGTGTGTCTAACATGAATGTGTGATCAAGGATAGGAATATGGAAAAGAAGTTAACACCGATACGTTGGACTCGAAGGAACATGTACATTGAGTGTCATGAGATGGATTAATTTTTTTGTTTATACATAACAATGTTTTATAGAAGCCTTGATGAAAGGTTTAAACTAGTGTACAACTTCTTTATGTATATGGTGCTAAAGTATTGCAACCAAGAAGATATTATGAACATGTTGAAGAAGGTAATTTCTAGTGGAAGTGGAGTGGCCACTTCGATGAGGATTAATAAAAAAGAGATAATGACACCTGTAATGAAAAGTTGTTAGGGATTTTTTGTTGGGACATTAGAGAAAATAAACGAAGGTTCATATGAGACTAATCCCTAACCTAAAACACTTAACCCTTTTAAAACATAATACCTATAAAACCTATCCCCAAACCCCTATAAACCCTATCCCTTATCATCACCAACAATTATCATAGTTAACCCTTTCTCCATATGACTCTTAACCACTACAATGTCTATGCATATAATGTCAAACACCTAATAATTATATCTCTTTATACTTATCAAAATTAAATCTTACTTGTAATTTTATATTAAATTTATTTTTTAGTATGTATGTATGTATGTATGTATGTATATGTATATATATACATCTATGTATATATATATATATATATGTATATATACATAGATATATATATATATATATA
>LPNX011138959.1:0-41872 GCA_001517045.1 Pseudotsuga menziesii
ACAGCTCCATATTCAGTCTCCATTGTTGATAATTTGCATGATCAATTGTTAATTGCTGTGAGTGAAATTAATCTACTGCAGGCCTGAATTTCTACATATCATTTAATAGTAAATACACAAGATAGTCTAGAACTTGAATGGAACTGCAGAAATGTGTTACAATGAATTGTCTTATACATATGGGCACTAATTGAAAAAAAATGCATATTGTGTGGCATGAATGTTTGAACATTAATACATGTGCAATTCTAGGAGACGAGGATGAAAGATAGTGCCCTTAAATTTAACACTAAAATTCTTGGTGGAACTCTTCAGCCTGGTGGCTTTAGAAGAGGTTGTTTAGGTTATTTTAATAAGAACATAATTTTTTGATCTACATCTTTAGGAAACTCTATAGATCTATGAAAGTAGGGTTAAAAGATGCAACGAAGGAGTTAATCTTAAGGTTCTATGTATACTATTAAAATTCATTTTTAGAAGTTCTAAAACATCTTTAATAAAACTATCTTTTAATTTAGAGGGAAAACCCATTTAGTATGTAATAGTTCAATTGTTCATACTTTGTTTTGTGCTTCTTCCTTTCTTGTTTTGATATTAGCTATCTCAGCATTACATGCACCTCATTCTATGCTTCTTTTAGCTCGAGTATAGAGGGCCTTCTCTGCTTCTTTTAGCTTGAGTTTAGGTTCTATGTATACTCTAAAAATTCATTTTTAGAAGTTTTAAAACATCTTCAATAAAACTATCTTTTAATTTAGAGGGAAAACCCATTTAGTATGTAAAATTTCAATTGTTCATACTTTGTTTTTCGCTTCTTCCTTTCTTGTTTTGATATTAGGTATCTCAGTATTACATGCACCTCATTCTCTGCTTCTTGTAGCTTGAGTATAGAGGGCCTTCTCTGCTTCTTCTAGATTGAGTTTAGGTTCTATGTATACTGTTAAAATTCACTTTTAGAAGTTCTAAAACATCTTTAATAAAACTTTCTTTTAGTTCAAAGGAAAACCCATTTAGTATGTAAAAGTACACAGAAGCAGTAGCAGTAGACAAAGCCTCCATGAGGCACAACAGAAGTTATAGGCATCTGTGACAGAGGCATATGCATGCACTATCTAAGGAATTCCTGATTTAGAGGCACTTTTTAGACTAGGAAGGCACTGTGTTTTTCATATTGAGAGTATGTTTTTCAGTTCTAGTTTGGGCACTATCACTACATTCCCCAAATAATAAGTCCCCCATTTGGGCCAAAGGACCACAAATTATTTGAAGTGCTTCACATGGGAAGTAGGGCTAAACAGAGAACTAACTGGCATTGAGAGAGCATGCCCTAATCTATCACTATGCCCTAATCTTTCTTTAAACTGTTATGATGAAGTGCATGCATGGAAATGAAATCTTAGATTGCCTAGCACACTTCGACAATAATTCAATGGATCCAATACAATGAAAACGATTATCTTTTAGTAAACATTGAAGTGCAAAGCAGTATCATAAATTAGCTTAATGCAACAAGTTCCTTACTCACGACCTCAGGAAGATGACTCTGCGCTGCTCATTTGGGTAATGGAAATAATCCAAACTTAGCTTTCTATTCAAATATTAATGCATTGAAGTAGCCAGATACACTTTAATCCTAAATCCAACCACTTCACCACACCAAACCCTTCTTGCTTTGAGGGAAGACCCTGGTTCAGCTGGTGTATTGGATGAATTTGAATGCCAACTATTGCAACCAACAACCTTGACTTTTAACCACCTTTCTACCTCACTTACCCAACCTTTTGACAGAAGGATTATAGAAACGCTCATATCAATGCGAACATTATATGTAGCACGGTATGGCTTAGCTGGCCTTGACCAACTCAAGGTGAGGAATTTGACAATTTGGGGCTTTTGCATACTTGGAGAGTATCCAGAAATTTTTTAACAATTAATCCCTAACAGTTTAACACTAGATGCAAAAATATCAGAAGAATTTGACTTACCTGGAAAGAACCAGAGGATTTCAACTCTGCAACTAAGGATGTCCTTGCGCGCCTCTTCAAAAGCCTCCACGTCCGGTCTGATGCCCTCTTCATCTCCATTGCAGAGGTTATCACTAGTGGATATATATTAACCCAAGCAATATCACTCCCCTCCTGCCAATTAACCAACATCAACATTCTATTTCTGTAATAACAAAATCTCCTGCGAATTACCACAACAATTACCAGAATAAACTCCAGGACAAGCTGTCCAAAATGGCAACCACCGTATGAACCCTCTATTCTTCCCCAAGCCGCTCGCTCTTCATCATGTCGGCAGTGATCAAATTGGAAGGGGCTCGACTAAATGGGGAAATAAAGTGAAACCACCAAACAAACCCTCTATTTTCCCCACGCGGCTTGCTCTTCATCACATTGGCGGTGATCAACTCTGAAGGGGCTCGACTCAAAAGAGGAAAGAAGGTGAATTCTTCATACCTTTTAATTATATTTGGCCAAAACGAACAGAGTCACAGCTATCACTGCTTTATTTTCCGGTTGTAACGTGTTTGTTTGTGTGGTTTAATATTCATCTTCTTCACTTTTATCCATCACATAGATGCAATATTAATATTCATCTTCTTCCCTTTTATCCATACCATAAATGCAATATATTTCTTATAATATTTTTTTCATGTTGTATCTTAATTTTAAAAGAAAACATAATTCAAATGAAATAAACCAAAAATAATTTACTTATTTTTTTTCAAATAAATAATAACTTTGTCAAATCATTTTACATAAATTATCAAGAAAAAAAAATTGTTGAAAAAATAGACCTTTATCATAGAAGTTTTGTTCAAGCTATTGTGACAACCTGCTCTTAAATTAGATTAGCAACCAACCAATTAATGTTAACCTGGTCTAACTTAAAGGCCCAAGCAAGAAGTGTGTAAAGTGTAAGGACGTAGCTGGAATTTAAGTAATTTATATTTAATGAAAACAATTAATGTGACGTATAATAGCGTATAATATTAATTAATTAACCTCTATGTCAAAACTGTTTTCCATGCTAATGTAGGCCACTATCCTTATCTTTATTGTCTTAACAAAAGGAATGATAATCAGGAAGAAGACCTAAAATTATGGACTTCACCTTCAAAGAATGCCTTGCAATTATATTGGTTATTAATCATAATTAATTAATTAATTAGGAGTGATAATTAGAAGATCGCAAGAATAAAAAATGACCAAATAAATGACCAATTGTCATGTGGTCATTTTTAGTCTAGATATCCCGTGACCAAATTTGGTCATTTATCTTGGTCATTTTCAGTTGGTTTTTATCCAGTGACCAAAATTGGTCATTTATCCTAGTCTTTTTTAGTTAAATCACTTAAATTTATCAATTTTGGTCTTTTATCACTTGAAAAAAATTGTGGTGACCAAAAATTTTGGTCTCCTGGTCACTAATCTCTCATTTTCCACTAGTGGATTCCTCCGTGGCCTATCATAAATTTGTGACTACAAAAATGACTAAATTCGCATATATACGACTATTAGTAGCTAATTTCTTGTATCTTAGTCGTATTTAGCTTAGTCATTAATATGTTAACATATAGTATTTTATTTAGTCGTATATTTGGTCATTAATGGTTGCAATCAACGACTAAATCAATGACTCACTTAGTGACCAAATCAATGACTAAATCAATGACTATCAATGACTAAAACAATGACTAAATCATTGACTATCAATGACTACTAACTCAAGCTATTAATGACTAGTGAAATACGACTAGCTATAAGATAGTGGAAATTTGCTACTATTAGTCACCGACTCAAAAATAGTCGTTTATAGCCTGATTTTAGTCATTTTTCTAGTCATTAATTTCTCATTTTCTACCAGTGAGAGTATGGCCTGTAACCAGGTGTGGAAAAACAAATCTTAGAATTTAAATCCTTTCTATTTCATTATTTTCCTAAATCATTTTTATTTCTATTAATAGTCTAATAAGAATACTAACTCAACAATTTACCAAATCAAAACTAATTGCATTCATGTAACATCTAAACTAAGATTTATTTAACTAAGACAGTAAAATAAATAACATAGAACCTGTTGAGGACAAGATGACAACAACTTTAGGAGGTCGTTCCTCCCTACGAAACTCTTGGAGAGCACTCAAACAACGCTTCCTCAAGAGCCCCAAGCATGTTCCTGGTCTTCTTGGCTGAAATCTGGTGGAGAATGCAAACAATAGAACCCTCTGTCAACTGACTAGTTCAATACCTCAGTAAAACACTCTACTCTCAGCAGTATGATCTTCAGCTTAAAAGCTGCAACTAGATCAATCAACAGGTATCCCCTCAAACACTTTCCAATTTTCCTTCCATTGAATTTCTCTAAAGTACATTGATTCACCCTGAATGGTCACTTCTCTAGAATGAGTAGCCTCAACTCTCTTCAATGGAAATTTTTATAAATATTGCCTAGGTCTTTTGGGTCAGTTTTCATTAATTGAGCCACCTGCTGTGATTCCACTTTCTTGGGGAATCATGACCACAAATGTAGGGAGGTTACCACCTGCAATAGTTGAAAGTGGTTTGAGGATGCTGCCACATGTCAGTTTTCTCTCCACCCAGTCTCGTCCACTAATTTGACCAGTAAACACTCTTTTAACAGATCTCCTAAGCTGTTGTCTCATCCTTTATTTATTTATAAATAAAATATTCAGAATTTACATTAAATATCCTTGACCCCACTGGGTCACTAATTACAACTTAGCATAAAATTTAACATATTGTTCCTCAAATAATATAAAATTGTTTTTGCAAAATTGGGGCATGTGACATACACAACCCCTTAAATTATAGCATTGTCCTCAATGTTGTTTATTCCTCATCCTCAGAATTCCCCTAGAACAGAATTGGATATGCATCCCAGATATGACTTTCCAATTCCCAAGTGGCTTCCTCTGGACTATGGTGCTTCCATCGCACCTTCACCTGACCAATGGTGCGGTTCTGAAGTGTGATATCCCTCCACTTGAGGATACAGTCTGGTTCCACCAGAAAATCTCCTTCTAGTTCCACCTGTACATCATTCCAGTTAACAACATGAGTAGCATCATGAACATATTTCTTTAATACAAAAATGTGAAAAACATTGTGAACTCTTAAATTCAATGGTAAGGCTAACTGATAATCTACATGTTCAATCGTTAACAGTATTTCAAAAGGAGCATAGTAACGAGTTGCTAGTTTTGCACAACTACCCAACCTCAAAGAGCTCTTTTTGGGTCTCACCTTGATGAACACATGTTCACCTACCTGAAACTCTTTTGCAGTTCTTTTAAGGTCTGCTTAACTTTTCTATCGATCTTGCGCAATTTTCAAATTACCTTAAAACTGCTTTACAATTTCTTCCATTTGTTTCAATAATTCAGGACCTAATACTAACATGTCCACCGGATTACTCCAAGAGATAGGAGTGTTACACTTCCTTCCATACAAGATTTCGAAAGGGTTAAATCTCGCTGAAGATTGATAATTATTATTATAAGAAAATTCCACTAGGTGCAAATAATCCTCCCATTTACCTGGTTGATCCTTTACATACATTCTTAGTAAATCTTCCAGTACTTGGTTTACTCTTTTGGACTGTCCATCAGTTTTAGGATGGAACGAAGTACTAAAATTTAGTGTAGTATTTAATCCTTTAAACAGAGATTTCCAAAAGTTACCTGTAAATTTAGGGTCCCAATTTGAGATTATAACTTTCGGTATCCCATGTAGTTGGAAAATTTTCTTTAAAAAGATATCAGCTATGTTTGTAGATTTATACGTAGTTTTTACAGGTATAAAATGGGCTTCTTTACTCAATTTATCAACTACTACCATTATAGAATCATTTAAGTTCTGGTTTTTAGGTTGTCGAGTAACAAAATCAAGACTAATTATCTTCCATTTCCAGCTAGGAATGGGCAATGGCTGAAGTAATCTAGCTGGATGTTGATGTTCAGTTTTTACTTGCTGACATTCAAAACATCTAGCGATATATTCTGCGAGTTCAGTCTTGATGTTTGGCCAAAAATATGCTTTTCTTAACATAGTTATAGTCTTCTAATAACCTGGATGGCCTGAGTATGGAGTTTTATGGATTTCATCTAAAATTAATAACTTAACTTTAGGTACATTAGCTACATACATTTTGACTTTATATAGTAAAAATCCTTTTTCATTCAAGCTGTACCCTTCACTTAAACCTTTTGTTGGATTTTCTTTTGTTTTTTCTTGTAATTTTTGGTAAATTTCATCTTGTTCTATTCATGCTTTAAGTTGTTCTTCCAGATCTGTTGTATTAGTGCTGATAACTACTGTAAAGTTCAGCCTTGCATTTCTACTTAATGCATCAACAAATTTATTTTATTTTCCTTTAATGTGCTGAATTTCAAAATCATACTCACTTAGAAAAGCTAGCCACCTAGATTTTGTAGCATTTAGGTTAGGTTGATCTAACAGATATTTTAGTCCTTTATTATCTATCATTAGAATAAATTTTCTTCCAATTAAATGATGATGCCACATCTTTAGAGCATGTATGACAGTAGCTAATTCCAAATCATAAGTTGCATAATTCTTTTCATGAATTTTTAATTTCCTAGACTCATAAGTGATAACATGCCTTTCTTGAGTCAATACTCTGCCTAAACCATCATTGCAGGAATCCGTACACACTACAAAATCTTTATTTGGATCAACTATTCTTAAAATAGGTGCGCTAGTTAATAAAGTTTTTAACTTTCTAAAACTATCCTTGAACTTTTGATTCCAATCAAATTTCTTTCCCTTCTTTAGCAAAGAGGTTATCGGATTTACGATTTTCGAAAACCCTTCAATGAACCTCCAGTAATACCTGATAATTCCCATAAAATATTGAACATCAGTTACATCTTTAGGAACTGGACAATCTTCAATCGCTTTTGTATTTTCAAGATCCACCGAAATTCCTTCCTTAGTGACCACATGACCTAAGTACTAGATTTTATCTTTAAAGAAGTCGCATTTACTAAACTTTGCAAATAGTTGATGATCTCGTAACTCCTGCAAAACAATTTTTAAATGTTCCTTATGTTCTTCTTCAGATTTTGAATAGATTAGGATGTCGTCGAGAAACAGGACCACAAACTTGTCCAGATATTTATGCATTACATTATTCATTAGACACATAAAAATAGATATAGCATTAGTTATCCCGAATGGCATGACAACAAACTCGTAATCGCCATATCAAGTCCTAAAAGCTATTTTAAAGATGTCCTAATCTTTAATTCTAACTTGGTGATACCTCGACCTTAAATCAATTTTCAAAAACACAGTGGCTCCACGTAGTTGATCAAGCAGATCATCTATGCGAGGCAACGTCTATATATTTTTAATAGTCATTTTATTCAACTGACAGTAATCTATGCAAAGTCGTAGAGTTTCGTCCTTTTACTTAACGAAGATGACAGGTGCCCCCCAGGGAGACACATTGGGTCGAATATACTTTTTTTCAATAAGTTCTTTTAATTGTGATTTAATTTCATTAAGTTCAAGTATGTTCATCTGATAAGGGGCCTTTGAGCTGGGTATTGCACCAGGTACCGGCTCAATGGTAAAATCTAGTTCCCTTTTCAGAGGCAGTCTCGAAATTTCTTCCAGAAATACATCTGCATACTCTCTTAAAACTGGCATATCCTCCAACTTTAATTTATCTATATTATTTAGATTTTCCTCATTAGTTACAGTTACTCCATAAGCCTTACAACCTTTCCTAACAACTCTCTTAAGCTGTAGAGCATAAATTTGCCTTATGGTTGTTTTTCTAGGGATTCCCTTTACACTTATTGGTTTTCCATCTTTATTTATACCAGTAAAGGTTTTATCATAACAGTTTAATATCACCCTATGTTTCTCTAACCAATCCATACCGATTAGTATGTCATAAGAACCCAGAGGTAGTACATTAAGTTTCACAAAAGTTTCAACTTCATCCATAACCACTGCACAGTTCTTTACAAAACAAGTTACCTTCCTTTTTGCACCAATGGCTAACTGAACCAATCAAGAACTTTCAAACTTAATAATAGGCAGTTTACATTTTTCTACCAATTTAGGTGAACTATAAATTAGACTAGCTCCTTGATCAATTAAAATAGCTATGGGTGTTTGGTTTATCTTACCTTCTACTTCCACTATGGAAGTTTTATAGCCTGCGTGGCGATTCTCTAGGGCTGCATTGATCCTCGGCATAGTCCTCGATAAATCTCCAACAGTCATCTCCTCATGTAATGTATGGATATTACTAACAATATTTTTCTGATTAGGATAGACTGAGGCATAATGTGGGCAATTACACTCCCAGCACTTTATGGGTTCTTTTCGTTCAAAGTTTTTCATGTAATTACCATGATTATTAGTAGACTCTTTACTCTTTTGATTGTTCTGATTGCTTGGTGAATTATTCTTATTCTATTGGAAATTCTTATTAGGAAAATTTCTATCCTTATTATTTTTAGAATTTCGATTGGGAACAAACTCCTTCTTCTTTTGATCACAATTATTATTCTCTTTTTCCTTCCAGTTGGCCATACTCTCCTTTTTCCTATTATGTTCATAACATAAATTGGATTTGCTCATAGCTTCTTCCAGAGTTTTTGGATTGTCATACTCAATCCTATCCCTTATGTGATAAGGTAGACAGCTGAGAAATAGCTGTACCTTTGGTTTTTCATCTACAAAGTATGGCACATACCTAAGCAGACTTAAAAACTTACTGTTCAAATCTTTCATAGTCATTGTAACTAGTTTAAGCACATAGAATTCTTTAGCTCTTTCTTCACAGTATTGTTCAGATAATTTTTTTTTTTAAAGTACTTCTTGAAGGTACTCCTGTTTATGTTCTTCTCTTTTATTCCTTTCACACTCTTTAAATCTTGCCACCATATATCAGCTTTCCCTAAAAGATTATAGATAGACATTCTAGCCTTTAATTGGTTAGATTAGTTGTAAATATGGAAGTACTTCTTCATCCCAGATAACCAGGATTCCGCTTCCTCCCCATTCTCAGTTTCCCCATTAAAGGTTGGCAGTTTGATCTTTTTAAACTCTACAGAAATTTCTTCATATGGTTTATATTTTCTCTTTCTGGTATAGTGGTTATCCTCACTACTATCACTAGTAGAATGAAAATTATGTTGATTACCAAACACTTCGGAAGATGAACTGATTTCATTTTAGCCTGTTTAATATTTTTATACTTATGTTGGTAACTTATGTCTTCTGAATCAGCTCTTTTACCCCTTCCCTCGATTTGAAATCTTTCTGTTAGGATCTGATTCAGCTCCTCCTGAGCTCTCAGAATCCTCTCATTTTCTTTTTTAACAGATTCCATTTGAGATTTTAATTCTTTTACTGTTTGTAAAAGTTCTGATCAATTAGTGGTTATTTCTTCTGGTATAGGTTCTCTTTGAAAGTTTTCTTGTTCAGTAAAGGAAGATTCCTCTTCCGCATATTCCTCCAATCTTTCCATACCTGTTGTTAAACTTAGAAACAAATTTCCTTATTAATAACATTAAAACAAAACAACATCAGCAAAATGATTTAATACACTGTTTCATATAAGCAAGTTGAGCTTCATCAAGGCCTAGTGTTTGAACATTGGGCTCCGATACCACATGTCATAACCCCAAATTTTCACAAAAATTTAAAATTTTTAATGTAACATAAAATGTCTAAAGTCACAGTCTAATAACTACTAGCAGCTAGTGGAAAAATGAAATAGTTAGCAATATGTAATGATTGAGTTCAACACATAAAAACTAATACCAATTAATTTTGATATTTTATGTAAATGACCCACCTTTAGTTACTTCTAGTTGTACTGACGATTTTCTTTTGTCAAATAGGTGAGAAGCTATGTTCTAAACTAGGGCTTACTTAGCAATTGGTAACTCCACTGGATTTCTGGTTCTTACATGTCCAACAGGTAAATTTTTGAACCAGTAGGAGTTTGTTTTTGCATTAAATCAAGAAGTACTTCTTTAGCATAATAAAAATGCTAGAGCATAATTTGATTAATAGAAAGCAAGGCTATGATGAGGTAAAGTACTTCTTTTGTTGTTTTTGAATCTATGATAGTATATTAAGTTAGTCGTAAAAACCATTGTTCGTAATATACTAGTGCCTTTTACCAGCATGAGTTCTACCTAAGTTTTCTTTTTTTGATATTATATGCCTAGTTACTCACAAGTTTTACTGATGAGCATAGGGCTCATGATTTAATATAGAAACACTTTGACTGAAGCATGAACTTACTGTTATTTCTATGTCTAATGTTCAATGTGCTACTTTATAAGCTTGAGTATAAATTCTAAGACCTTTAAAGAATAAGTTTACAATTGATCACATAGGTCTACTTTTAATTCAGCTCTAGTAGTGGAGATTATTAGCCTGTTTATTTAAAAACAGTTGTAATTGTCTACTTGCACTCCTAGTCCTCAAGCTATCATTTTGATTTCCTAAGTTTCACCATGTCACAAGTATTGTAGTAAAATTTACATTGCTATATCACTTAATAAAATTACTAAGTGATTTTACCTTTAACCCTAGATAGCCTTACCACCTTGTAATTACTAAGTGTAGTCTAACATATATTGGATTGATTTATTAAGAGTTTGGTTCTTATGGAAACCAAAGGAACACTAACTTCCAAGAAGTCTTCCAACCATAATACTTTCAAATTTAAGCATTTGTAATACTTATGCTAGTGTGGAAATACTACCTAACATTTACTTATATAAAGTTGAACAAAAAATAATGACCTTTCCAGTTTTGATTTTGCATAACACTAACTCTAGACATAGCATTACGCTTTTAATACAAGGTTTGTATGAAGATTCATTAGGAGTGCTATTGACTAAAGGTTAAAGGCATAAATCCAATATTGATCTCCATATATATACTTTTACAAAAGATAGGTCTTAATGTTATCAAATGCAAATGATAACAATGTACACGTACGCTTTCACAATTGAATGATTATAGTGTTATCAAAAAGCAATAATAAGAAATGATTTATTATAAAACCATACTATTTGCTGTAATGAATATTTGATTTCACTGAAAGGCTGATTGCAATGTTATCCTCCATGACAAAGTTGTGATACCAAAACATTATCATTAGTTATAATAGAAATGATTGGTAAATAATTTTTGCTCACCCGACAATGCAAATTAACTATATGGATTGACCCACTTTTGATTAAAAATCTCTATGGTCACATGGATGAGTCTCCACCATGCATTGGTCAATTTAAAAACTCGCATGGAAACCCTATCATCTTCATTATTCTTCAATGGTTTGGCTCTGCGATGTTGGGTTTCTTTGCGGCCATGAGAGCCTCGCTGGTTCACATTTGACATCTTTGTTTGGGGTGTAGTGTAGTGTTGTAATGTTTAAGCAAGAGTTAAGGAATTCACAATTTGTTTCTTGGTTTATTTTTGAGAGTATTGTAATGCCATGAGAGTGGGTTTTACTTTGTCAGTAGCTTCGAGTTCTATCCATGGTGTTACCTTGCCTTTGCTTGTGACTTCCTCCATCATCGGTGAGAGTCTGGAATGTGAACCTCGCTGCCTCTGTCATAAGTTAGCACGAGGGTTTCATTTTATTCAAGGTGCATTTTCTCAAGCTGGTTTAGTCTTCTCCTCGGCTCCATACTTCATACTTACAGGTAAAAATTTTTACCCTGCTATTATTATTAATTTTCAGTTACTGTTTTTAGTATAAGGAATACAACATCTAACTTAAGATTTCGGTCATGTTTTGCAGGTTGCAGTTACGGCTTCAAGCTGGAAAGAAACCTCCTGAGTGCTGGTTATCTCCACGGCCATAACGAGTAAGCCCCGATATGTCGTGGCTTCTCCCTGCTTGCAAAGGTTATTGGAAATGAGTTACAGTTTGAAAAGAAGTATGCCTTCGGTTCCTCCAATGTTTAGATGCTTAGTTTATGTTATTACTTAGTTTTGTTGTTAAAACACTTGCGTGATGCTGGGTAGCTCCATTTCTTTTAGCCGTGACTTGTACGTAGTTTTTCTTGGTTTGTAAAAAAATGAATATAGTCTTACGGCTAGATAATATCATACTCTAATTTTTGAGATATAAGGGTTTTCCTGTACTCATGGTTTTAAAATGACTCTTGTTTTGATTACTCTGTTTTATTTTTAAATGATAATACTGTAAGATAGATTCTTCTTCTTCGACTGTCCATGAAGTAAATCTACTGTTAAAGATATCTTTTATAATTAATTAGTGTTAATATGAAGACTATGGAACAGTCATAATGTAAATTTATAAGTTTTATATTATCAGTCCGGAATATAATGGTTAGGGTTTAATGGTAATGAAACCCTTATGTAATTGTAATCTTAAATAAATTATTATTTGAGCACTCTTTCTTGTTTGCTTCAGTTTCACTATTACAGGTACAATGTTGTTTCATTAATTTGTTAATGAAGTATTTCAATTAAGTAGGTTTATAAATATATTGTAAAGTCTTAAATATAAGACTGAAATGAGTCTAATGCTTAGTTAAAGTTTTCTTATTATCTTAAATCTTAGTTAGTAATATAACTCGATGTAGATTAACCTGTACTTGAATAGTTATTTCGAAAGGGTTTCGACCCTTAGCTTTTCATAGGTAATAACTTGTCTAGTTTTTATTATTTTTAAAAGCATGAATGTATATAAGTCTTAGTTATTTTGTTTATTACTTATGAATACATTTATTTTCTTTATGATTTAGAATTATTTAGTGCTTTGTAGAAAAAATATTATTAACCCTGAACTCTGTTTATTTTACATAAATAAGGGTTTATAAGAGAAACCCTAATCTGGTTTTTAATAATAATAGTTTAAGATTAAGTTAATGTCTTCGAGAGCTCTTTAGTTACCAACTTGTAAACATAATTTCTGGAATAATAGTTATTATTTTCTGTAAACATACATTTCTATAGAGTATACTAATACTGTGGTACTAAAGTATATTACTATTTCTTTCACCTATATTTTCATCTAAATAGTCTAAATTAAAGAGTAATAAGAATAAACGATAACACTGCTTATCATTGTACTATAAACATTGAAATAAATTCTATTTTCATTTACATAGAGATGTAAAATTTCACATTTACTATTCTCATTCCATTACAAGGATTATTTTATTTACCTTAAACAAATTAACTGTGCTAGAATATGGCCTGTAACCAGGTATGGAAAAGCACAACTTATAATTTAAATCCTTTCTATTTCATTATTTTCCTAAATCATTTTCATTTCTATTAACAGTCTAATAATAATACTAACTCAACAATTTACCAACTCAGAACTAATTGCATTCATGTAACATCTAGACTAAGATTTATTTAACTAAGACAATAAAATAAATAACATAGAACCTATTGAGGACAAGATCACAACAGCTTTAGGAGGTTGTTCCTCCCTACCAAACTCCTTGAGAGTGCTCAAACAACGCTTCCTCAGGACCCCTGAGCCTATTCCTGGTCTTCTTGGCTGCGAACTGGTGGAGAATGCAAACAGTAGAACCCTCTATCAACTGACTAGTTCAATACATGAGTAAAACACTCTACTCTCAGCAGTATGATCTTCAGCTTAAAATCTGCAACTAAATTGATTAGCATTTATCCCCTCAAACACTTTCCAATTTTCCTTCCATTGAATTTCTCTAAAGTACATTCATTCACCCTGAATGATCACTTTTGTAGAATGAGCAGCCACAGCTCTCTTCAATGGGAATTTTTATAAAGATTGCCTAGGTCTTTTGGGTCAGTTTTCATTAATTGAGCCACCTACTCTAATTCCTCTTTCTTGGGGAATCATGACAACAAATGTAGGGGGGTTTCCACCTACAACAGTTGGAAGTGGTTTGAGGATGTTGCCACATGTCAGTTTGCTCTCCACCCAGTATCCTCCACCAATTTGACCAGTAAACACTCTTTTAACTGCTGTCCTAAGCTGTTGTGTCCTCCTTTATTTATTTATAAATAAAATATTCAAAATTTACATTAAATATCCTTGACCCCACTGGGTCATCAATTACAACTTAGCATAAAATTTAACATATTGTTCNCGCAAAATTGGGACATGTGACAATTGTTATTCATTGTTAAGGCATGTGTTACTCTCTTATTGACTATTTAGTATCTTTTTATGCTATATCTGGGACTTGGTTGCATAACATCTGGTATGAGAGCTCTTTTCTCGGGACTCGCTTATGCAAAATGAGTCATCTTGGCGCTTTCGCTATAAATTTTTCTCTAGAAGGATACAAATATCTAGGTTAAAAACCCACTTCCAAAACATGTAGAAATATCTCCATTCCAAAATTTAGATCTTGATACGTTACAGTATCGGATATAATTGTGAAGGAAGCCAAGGTTTTTGATTAGTCCTACAACTAGTCTAAAATAGGTGTTCTTGGGAAAAAGGTCATATCTGAGGCATCCAAGATCCAAATTGAGTGAGACCCGTTTCAATTGAAAGGATAAAGACCAGGATATCGGTGGTACAATTTTCAGATACAGAATCAAAACAGTGGACACATGGAATACAGTAGAAGTGTGATCTTCTAGATAGGCCAAAAATAAGAAGCTTTGGTATATTTGCAATAACTTTTTGTTCGCTCATCCGAATTAGGCCAAACCTAACGAATTGGAAATAGGATAGATCAAGGTACCATGTGTCGAATTTTCCGGCTTAAAGGAGTCAAAATTCGAATTTTATCTCAGTTACAAGTCGACACTAAAACAATCTTCCAATCAGTGTTTGAAAAGGTACTTCATTTTGAATTTGAATAGCTTATAGTAGAAGGATCTATTTGTAGTAAAATCTAGGGTGTGATATTGTTCAAAATTCCACCAAAAGGAAGTGGAAATAATCACACTCCACTCAAACCCCTAGGGAATTCATCCCCGACAAAAGAGAAAATTTAAGACATTTCTTTTAGAAGGTCCAAGTTGGAAGATATAATTAAAGGAAATATGAAAATTGATTACTTTGATGATTTAGTTGTTGCTAAACTACGGAAAAATCAGTTGTTTCTAAACTAGGAAATTTTTTAATCCTATGAGATTTGAGAAAATCCTATTGAAAAAAAAAGAAAAAAAATGATTTAAAAAAAAATACCTCTCAATTTAACCCATGGCATACTTTTTTTCCCCTAAATTTCCCCTAGTAAATAAAGTATTTACGACATTGAATGTTGTTGACATTGCCCCTTTAATTTATTAATGGTAATTACTTTATAACCTTCGCAACACTTTTGATTTCCCACAAATCCTATAACCAACATATTTGATAGCAATGGTTTTGAAATGTTGCACGCAATTTTGAACTTTGAATACTTGACTTCTTGTGTTTATTTTTCTAGAGGGTGAACAAATGATGGTTGTGAATGTGGATGTAAGAGGTAGAAATTTAGCCATTATTATCCACAACAATATTTTGGAGCTGCGAAAGACCTCGTTTTTCCCACATTTGTCGTTCCTCATATCAATGAGGGTGCATAAGATAAATTTAGGCACATATTGTATTGTATTTTTTTGTCTCTTAAATGAATAAGGTTCATTTAGTAATGAATATATCCACAACAATCGAAATTTATTCAAGGATTAGGGGTGACTTCCATATGTTCTAACCTCGAGGTTGTTTTTTTAAGCAATGATTTTGACCTCGACTGAGTGTTCATAAAAAAAATTGCATTTTTATTTTCTATGTGGTATCATTACTCTATGGATGCCCTAAGGACAATAAAATAAAGATTCACAAATGATAATATCTAGCAATGGGTTTCCATTATTTATGTAGTAGGGTATATTTTTGTTTTTTTTCTATAAATAAGTGAATATAGTGATCATTTCAGTTTTCTTATGCACTTCTAGCATGATTAATTTGTAGTAGAATAATATTTCAACAAAAATATGAAAATGACCAAAGAACCGATTTTGGTTAAAGATCTTGAGTTTAGAGAAAATTTAAAAAGATACGGGTTACTAAAATCTAAGTAAAACCAATTTTGATAAGAGATGTGGCCGAAGTTCGGGATCAGACATGGCTCTAATACAAAATGAAATGAACAAGGTTCATTTTGTAACTAATATCCAACATAAGAAGGATAGTAAATTGAAATCCATATAGGTCAAGTAATAAATATATTTAATAATGAATGTAACATATAATAAGATGATTATAATTCCTTGGGATGATATACTTATATAATGATTGATTGGTTATCATGGTTGATAGGTCATGTTCTTCATAAGAGAATGTTCTTTGTTAATGTGTGTGTGTGTTCCTTACAATATATCAAGCTACTAGTTCCTCCAATTTTCCTTTATTTTCATAACCCTAATCCTATTTTTGTAATCCTAAACCTCTACAATATCATAATTTGTTTATCCCTTGGTCTATGCCATCAGCAATGTTATGGTTGGATTCCACTTATTTCTGAACTTGGGCTTCAAATACCATCATTCCTAGCTGAATTTACAGTTGAATCAATATTTCTCAGAGTTCTTCAATGACTTGAGTGTTCTTCTGTCAGGATATTTCTGTCGTTGTCGCTTGTTCTATTTGACCCACTCTGGTTTTGTGGATGTCTTCCTCCACTTTCTCCGGGAGCTCTTCTATCTCATCTATGAACCAATGCAATTAGTGCTTTTGAACATACACTCCTTCCTTTACCCTACATAGGTGATGACCCATAAATACCATTCCATCCTCTATGCAACAATCATGACTATCATCGCTGGATTCCATACCTTCTAACCCATAGATTGGGTGTAAAGCCTCTTTTAAACCACATCCTTGTTGCAAAATAATTGATTGAGCACAATATAGGTTGATAGAAACAATGAGACCATTCTTACATGCATTCAATATAATCAGAAGGGCACATGCACTAGAATTATTATCAGTCTCCCAACTCCAGTCACACACTTCCATCATGAGGTTTGTAATCACTCGAGTGTGATTCAAATCTCCCAATTCCTTTCTTCTCTGATCCAAACGTCTCATGGCATCATCAAACATGTATACCAAAGTACTATTAGGATGCAGGGTTTGTTGTAGAATAAGAGCTCAAGCCAACTCTATCATCTTCGCATGCTATGAAGGCATACTCCTTCTCCCAATTATTTCCACATTAAAGCTAAATTTGTACTGCCATCTTCGTGGGATGAGTCTCCATATGAATACAAGACCACCACATGGTACGAGAAGGTCATGAATCCGCTTAGGGGAGTGGGTGCCACTAAAAAACATGTTCATTTAGTAAGAAGTCATTTGGTTTCAAGGACACTGTTCTCTTTAGAACGTGATCAACTTCCTTGTTGTTGTTACGGAGCACATGACATTAATGAATCTTTTGGAATTTAGAAGCTAAGTCTTGAATCGTCAGAACTATTTTTTTAACTGCATGTCCTCTAGGATGGATTTTCTCACCATGAGACCAATGCAACTTTCCTAGTCTCCGATGATCCTTTCGTGCATTATTCATTTTTTCGTGAGCTATTGGAGTCCTTGGAGAAGTGTCAAAGCTTCTGCTTGGTTATTAGTAGCACTTCCTAATCCCCAAGCAAACCAAAATCCAATTGAGTCATGAGGAGCAACAATAATCCCTAACCCTCCTACCACCCCTAAAAATGTAAAGTTCTTATTAAGCATTGATTTATTGTTTATAAATTACAATAAAGAAAAATATTAATAAATAATTTAATGCACTTTACATTATCAAATAATATAATATCAAATAATCTAACACAAAAAAATAAAATAAACTTAAAAAAAAAAATCCTAACTGATCTTCATTAAAAACACCAAAGACATGGTAACAACAAAACATAAAGTTTTATACACTTTTACATACAAACTATAAACCATTTAATAATAACAAATTTATGAAATAATTTATAGAGTTACTTGATGTTAAATTATTTCATTTATAAACCACATCAAACCAAATCATAATTAATTCCATATTTATATGGAATATTTACTTTTCAATAAGTCTTTACATTAAAATAACTAGCAACACTTATTATAGATATATAATCCAATTTCATATGTATTTCAAAAGATTAAAGATGAAATAATATAGATGACATGAATAACCTAATTGCATTTTAAAAGAATAAACAATGTAATATGGAAAAGTCAATCATTCAAGATAATAAAAAAATCTAAAACTATGCAACACATGTTTCATTGTCTTAAAAAATCTAATTTATATTTTGAATAGTGTAAAATATTGTTAATTTTCTTAATTATTATATATTAAATTAAATAATATGAAAATTAAAATTGATAAAACAAGTCATAAAAAAATTTAATCTATAAAACAACAAGTATTTAAAAGTTATACCTATAAACCTACACAACAAATATGAACTATTATAATTAATATCCATCAAATATAAAATATTCAAATTATGTTTTTGATATATATACTCTATCTGTGATACTAAGTATATTGCACCTTCCAACCATAGTCCTACTAATAAGGAGAGTTGTTGATGACAAGATGAATTCACTAAGATGAGATTGTTATTGTGTATAAGTGTGGTTGATGACAAGATGAATTTACTAAGATGAGATTGTTATTATGTATATCCTTATATGCAAACTAAATACTAATTAAAAGTGTGGTTGATGACAAGATGAATTCACTAAGATTAGATTGTTAATGTGTATGTCGTTGTATGTAAACTCAAGTATTTCATATTAGCAAATTAGTGTTGATTCAAACCTATGTTACATATTATTTTCACCACAAATGATGTGGGGTAGAACCAATGCCATTATTATTGGTATCGGTTTATGAAGATCAATGCTATATTTATTTATTATATGACAAGTTGTATATAAGCTAAATAACTTAGATTATATGCTTTATTTATAATATCATTAAAAGTAACCTAGTATTTATTCATTTGAGGTAGGCAACAAAGATTAAAAAAAAGCAAAAAACTACAACTTAAATCTACGAACCACTATACTAAGCTTACTGCTTTTATACCTCTACTTTATGCCAATAATGTTTGTCAAGCTAATTATTATTGAACACAATCACCGGTAGGAACTAAGGACTAGCCAACATACAATCCATCTATGCCTTATTAAGGCATAATCCTACTTTGTGAATATGAATTGAGTTCAAATATCGTCGAAAACTGGCTTATAAAACCAGATTTAATCACTTATGTCACGGGAATGAACACCATAGATTGTTTTGTAGATAACTTCAATTGCTATTGAGACTTAACCATGGTTCATAAAATTGAATTTGATCATTGAATATTAGTTTTTACTATGTACAATTAAACTTCTCATCATCACATATCCATTAAATGTGTATGGAGAGTTGGCATGGCAATATGTATTAAATAACCTCGACACCATCAGTCTTTTCTGTCCTCTTTTAAAATTAATTGCAGTAATGGGAAGGAGAAACGACGAGGGGATTCCAACGAACAAATTAATTTGAATTTTGAAAAGGTCCTGGATATGGATTTCATAAATCATGTGTATTCCAGAGTTGCGGTTCAACACAAAATTAAATCATTCATGTGCTTCAGAGATTACATTCAACACAACATCTCATCACTCATGTGCTCCAAATATCTGTGTGCATGGCCTGAGGGTCATCTCGAATCTCTTCAATTCACCGCCTCTGCGGAGATTTAATTCGAATTCATCTCATGATTTCAACTTCACTGGGCAGGCGTTACCAAACAACATGTCTGATGACGCAGCCGTGGCTCAGATCTGCCGTAATACGTTGAACACAATCTGGCATTTCTATTGAGGCTGTGAAGTTGGGTATGTGGTTAACAAGAGATATCAGGTCAACGGAGTCGAGAGTCTCGGGATTGTGGATGCCTCAACGTTCATAGACGGTCCTCGAACCAACCGATAGTCCACCACTATGATGCTGTGCAGGTAATAAAATAAAAATATTCTTAATATTTCGGTTACGTTTCTATCACTCTTCTGTAACTCTCTATATACAAGTAGATCGCTAACACAAATAATGTATGTGTACTTGCAGTTATTCGCTTTACGTCAACCTGGCAGAAGAAATGTTAATGTAGGCATTCGCTTTAATAAAGAATCTAGAGATCCTTTGGATATTAGCTTTTAAGTCAATAAAGGTATTCTCACTGCTTCGAGTTAACCTTCAATGTATCAGCGCATCAATGTCACTTGATATCACATTTCATGCTTGGGCGTGGAGAAATTAATTGGATCTCTATTAGATATATAATCAGGTTATTTTTTAATATTTACGTTGTAAGGCGTTTTCTCTTCGAACATGTTCGGAAAAACACTGTTCCTTTCGTCGTCTATTCGGTCAACTCTGCTCTTCCACGTGTCCTCTTCGCGATCCGGTGGTCGTGGCACTTAACCCCATCCCCGCGTGTTTGCTTTGTGATCCGCTAGCCCTCCGCGTGTTTTCAAGTTGAGGTAAAGGTTTTCAGTCGCTGCCCTGCTCTGTCCTCCCATTTCGCCTACAAGTTTCACTGTTGGCGTCTTTTCTACCTCTTTGCTGAGCATTGTTCATGGGCTTTGCTGTGACTGTTGAGTTTGTCAGAACCGCAGTTGTCCAGTGATTCTGGAGCGCTGTGGGCGATATTGAGAGAGCATAGAGGGAACTGTGAAGCTTATTGTTGGGCCTGTTTAAGGTCTAGGGAAAGCCTTTTGACATTTTGCTTCTCACTGATAGAAAGGTATGCCCACGTTCCATTATAAAACAGTATATTTGCTATTATTATATACGAATTAATGGGTTTTTTGCCCTTGCAGAATTGGAATCGGACTCTCAAATGGCTGGGATTTTTCCAGGTTGCCTCTCAAAATGTAACTACCTACCTCTCTGTTCTTTACGGTTATGCAAAAGAGAACTTCGGGCCTCTAAAACAAGTGCTGGATACCATAGAGAGAACTGTGAAGCTTATTGTTGGGCTCGTTCATCCGAAGGTCCAAGGAAAGCCTTTTGACATTCTGCTTCTCGCCAATAGAAAGGTATGCCCACATTCCATTATAAAACGGTATATTTGCTATTATGTTTCGCTTCGGTGATTCACCATTAAGTTCAGTTCGATTGAGGCAGTAAACCTTCCTTGCTTTTAGGTTTTTACCTAGCTGCAATGAAGATTTTTGTAACAATTACTCCCATCTTATCTTCATTCAATAGACCTTATGTATTTGTCAATTTTGAGATAGCCCGAAGGTGGTTGAACATCTTGTCAATCGAGCCCCTCCCTCCTGCATAAATGGTGTTTGCTGATGAGATTCAGTTTGTCGTTTCCGTTTCAAAGGATTTGCAGGATTTGGGTTTCTACCAACCATGGTTTGTAGGGTTTGCATGCATTGCCTTTGCAGGAATTTGGATTCAAAGAACTAGAGACTAGGAAAAAAACACAGGTACTTTTTTCTGTCACTCCTCTTGGATTCTGTTCTGTGCAAATTTGTTGTGTTTATTTCGTTCTGTGAAAATTTGTTGTGTTTAAAACCCATGATAGAGTTTTACTCTATTTTGCGCAAACCACAAAAATTTTCCCTTCTTTCTTTTCAGATTAGAAACCCATTATAGAGTTTTAGTTAGATTACGGGGCCATGATAGATTTTCTGTTCTTCGTCATTGTTGTCAAGTATATTGGTGCTTTTGAGATTCTTTCCAATTTATTTAAAACGAGCTATTTTACGGCGATGTATATTCAATAGACAAAGGCACCTTGCTGGAATATGGATAAGTAGATTGTTAAGATTTTGAGTTATTTAGGTTTTTTCGACATTATGGATTGTTTCAGAAACTTGGAAATTTTATGGGGCATGGTGAAACCATAATCTAATGCCGAATTCAAGTCAGAGTCATGCCAGATTTCTATCAGAATCATGTCAAAAATCCAGCGTTTTGTCTTATGTATAGCCTACGTCCTATTTTGTCTGTTATACACTTATGATTTGAATTGACCTTTTTATGGTTGCTTACACAATTGGAGTAGATTTTATATTTGCTTTTTGATTAGCTGATGCACTTGAAAGTTCGGCCATGAATGCACATTGGACAATGTTAGATCCTCTATGAGAACTGATCAAATCCCTGAATAAGGATCAAGACTGCTATACTTGGATGCACTTAGTCAAAAGTCATGCTGTCCATTATGTCAGTGTCTCACATGTAAGCTCAATAACAAATTTCGTTCTCTGAAGATGTGGTGGTCAAATATTCTCTCCACGCGACCATCTGTGTCGGTCACTTCACGAATTGGATTTGGGAGAACGCCATTTATATCAGAAGACGTAGCTGCCTCATGGATGGTGGCTTTAACAGTCGAAACTAAGAATAGGAAGGCCAAGAAAAATCTACTGCATTGACGGTGACCAAGAAAAATCTACAGTTTAGTTTGACTGAAGAAAAAAACGCAGTGTGTTTAGGTTTGAAAATCATAAATCTAATGTCTCTAATTTTATGTTTTATCTTAAGGTTGGCGATGTGATCGTTATGTTTGAAAGTCATGTGCCCCCAACACTCAAATCAAGGTCTTATGAACTCTATGGGGCAGTGAGAAAGGCACCAGAAGCTGCCAAGGCTATTGTTACCAACATTCAACATGTCGGTGTGATGGAAAATACCAAGGAAGTTGCAAAGGCTTTGTATGTCAAGTCTGAATTGAGAGCCAAGAACTTGTATAACAAGTATAAACCTGCAGTAGTGGAATTGTCCCTCTTGGCCTGCTACAAGCCTCTTGAGTTTCATGTTGTTCCCAAGGTTATGGAGGTGCTTATACGACTGACTACTTATTGTGTGCAGAAGAAGTACAATTCTGGGATTCATTATTTTTGTGATTGAGTAAGTTTAGTGTTTACTTTGTGTTTTAAGCCATTGAGGTTGAAGAAAAATATATGGTTTATTTTGATGGAAGAAGAAGCCTTGTGTATCATTAGGTTTACTTTTCTCAGTGTCTCTAATTGAATTTAATTACGCCGTAAGGCCCCTGTGTGTAATTGTCAGGTGGGAAAAATTGGCAAAGACATCAACGTAAGGAATGTCAAAATGATTGTTGGAGATAAGTTGATGATTGCAGCTATTCAAAGCATTCGAGGCCTGTTGTCAGATGTCTGTGAGCTATCTCGAAGAGTTTATGCCAGTGGACGTGATGATCTTAGCCATCTAAGGGCTGAGAAGGACTATACAGTTATCTTCGCTTTCAGTGGCTCTCTTGATCCTCGTGTCTTTGGATCCACAACAACCAAATTCAGAGAATGCCAAATTAACAATATTGATTGTCTGGAGTGGATGAAATATGGGAACAACCAGCTAGCCTCCATCCATCTGGGTGCTCTCACCCAATTTATGCTTATTTGGAACAATTCTGGTGTGCAAGAAGAGGTATTATGATCTTTCAGTTTTTAGTGGGTGCTTTCATCCAATTTCTGCTAATTTGGAACAATTCTGGTGTGCAAGAAAAGGTATTATGATCTTTCATTTTTTCCCTAAAAGTAAACTTCCGAGCACTTTCCAGTTAAAATCCAAATTTTTTATTCAAAATATTGTGTGGTGTGAAAGAAGAGTATTATGATCTTTCATTTTGTTTCCTTATAAGAAAACTTCCCATCTCTTTCCAATTAAAATCCAATTATTTTATTCAGAATATTTTGTAGTTATTTTGCTCAAAGAAGTGAAATGCTCTGTTGCTATCCTTGTGAGGAAGATATGTGTTCTGTGTAAAAAGTGTGTACTAAAGATAGGGAGTAATTGGTATCTTCTTGATAGAATTGAAAGTACCTCAATTCTCTTAAAAATAGAGTAAACCCATCTGAATCTACAATCTATTAACTTCAGATTTTTAAGGTTTTAGTTAAATAAATATATGGCAGTTTATAAATTTTTAAGGTTTTAGTTAAAATAGATTTATCGCAATTTAAATATTGTCCCTACCTTTTAAACGAGCTAAACAATTTAATTAATATGCTTTCAGAGCTTTGGGATTTAATCTGGCATTCTATTCGCCTTCAAACGCTGGTTATGAAATAGCACCCAAATGGTGCACATTCATGGCATTTGATATAAATCTTGATTTCAAGTTATCTATATGCTAGAACTAGGCATAATACCATGGTCGTTTTTGGTTTTCTTTACTTTTTAGGTCCCAGAGTCCAATAATATATGGTCAAAATCTCTAACAGCACAGTTCCATCATGAAAGAAACTTTGGTTGTGAAGAATTATGCCCAGATACACATCAAAAAGTTTACCTTAAAGCAGGTCAATTTATGTTACCTTTATTCCATGCTCACAGGCATAAATGTTTTACATCCTAAGAATTTAAAATCCTTAGAGGGTAATAAATAGGCTCAATCTGTTACTGGGCTGTGGTTTAGAAGTACGTCAGTGAGAGTCTACCAGGCCTGGGTTCAATTGTAGGGGCTTCTATACCTATACAAACGACCATGCTATAATCCAAGTTTCAATAGATATAGTCATTTTTTGTTTTTCTTAACTTTGTATGTCGCCAAATTCAATAAGAGAGGCTTAGCAACACTATTCAACCATGAAAGGAACTTGGACTGTGAAATAACTGACATTCACAATTGAATTTGATTGGTCCCACATTAAAATGTTTACATTAAAGTAGGTTAATTTATGTGATCTTTATAGAAATTAAAATCCTTCGGAGGATAATGAATAGGTTCAATCTGTTAATTAGACCGTGGTTTAGGATTACGCCAGGGTGATTCTACCAAGCCTAGGTCTAGTTCCATGGGGATTTTGTGCTCAGAAATCCACAAATGGCGATGCCCTTCTACCAGAGTAGTTCTTGTGAAAATTTATAATATTCTCAACCTTGTAGAAACCGATAATAAATGCACACAAACACAAACTTTAGGTTTTCTTAAGACACTTCCAAAGATCTGATATGCAAGGCTGTATTTCTCCAAGTTCATTATTTGAGAAGCTGGGCCATTTTATGATGTGTGTGAAGTTTGAAGTTGAAAGTATGTTCGAGCTTTGGATCTCTAGGTGTATATCAAATGCTTTTTTCATTGAATCGTACTAATTGTCTATGCACTCAATTCAAAGTGAAATTTAGTGCACAGTTACATATAAACCTCATTACATATGAGCACACACAGATTGTTACTCAGGAATTATCATCCTCCTCATTTCGTATTTCATTGTTATTGCAGACCCGCCTGGAATACGAAAGAGGCAAGACCGTGGTGTTTACTGGTCAGTCCATGGGAGGGGATATTAATTCTTTAGCCACGCTACAGATGATGGATAAACAACTGCAGCCCGGCAACCCCAAAATCTGTTTTCTCCATCACATTTGGTTTCCCTTTGGTTGGTGATGAAATTATGACACGAACAGTTTGTCGCAAGGGGTGGGAAGATCAGTTCTGTCATGTTGTTTTAGGTGGAGGAGCGCCAGTCCAGGATCCTCCATAAGTGACAACATTGATGGTTGGACCTACCACTTAACCCCCATCCCCGAGTTCTTAATTGATTAAGTTTTTTGGTTGGTGCCTTGCTCTGTCCTCCCATTTCGCAATAAACTATGGGCATTTTGAAGTACTATGGGTATTCACCCTGCAAGTTTCAATGTTCCTTTTTGCATGTTTTCCACCTCTTTGCGTGGTGTATTTTCCTGGGCTGAGCATTGTTCATAGGTTTTGTGTGTCTTCTCTTGGGCTGCGCATTGTTCATAGGTTTTCTATATTGTACACCGGTTTATGCAGCTTCACAATTTTCTTTCTTCTACAGTTCAATGATTTTTGGAGACCCGTGACTCTTGAGTTGGTCAGCACCGCAATTGTCCGGCGATTCTGGAGTGCCGTGAGGCGATTTCTGGAGATCACATCCTGTGAAAGATCCCGTCCGAAATGTGAAGTGACTCTAGGGTTGGTCAGATGATCAGAAAATGGATTTTGTTTTTTCTCAGTTTTCTCAGTTTGGCATTTATTCTGAATTTATTAAACCCCATAGATAGCTTGCTATTCATGGAGGAGGTGGTTGAACATCTTGTCATGGCGACCGCCCCTCCCTCCTGCATAAATGGTGTTTACTGGTCACAATTAATTTGCGGTTTTAAAGGATTTGCACTATTTGGGTTTGCACAAAGAAGTTGCATTGTTTCTAGGAATACCTTTGCAGGAATTCTGATTCAAAGAGCCAAAGAAGAGGAAAAAATCACAGGTACTTTGTTTTCCCACTGCTCCTAGATTTCATTCTGTGCAATTTCATTTCTATTGCAAATTTGTTATGCAATTTCATTTTTCCATTCTCTTGTAGTGTTCTATGGTTTGGTAAATTATATATGTTATTAATTGGGCAGATGACGGAACACAGCCCTCTTGTAGAACGCAGCGGATGCAATAATGAAATGATGAACCTCCTTCTGTTGAAGAGCACCTTCTTATCTTATCCTTCCTTCTGTTGGAAAACCTACCCCCAACTGCTACGGCCCATCTCAGAAATTACTACTCCTAATTGGTGATCACGCGCGAATGTTCCACCATCATTGACCTTAGGGCCTACTTTCAAATAAACTCCATGGGCTAAGTCTGTTAAGGGAAAGGAAGCTGTGGTTAAAACCAAAATCTCTCAGACACTTGTACTTTAGGGCCAGGTATGGCCACTCCGGAATCCTCAAAACTTCCCTAGGAACTACTACCAGAAATTATTAGATTGAATGGGGTCAGTATACCATTGCTATTAACCTTTAGTCGGAAGAATGAATGAATTGAATTTAGACCTTTTCACTTCTAACTTTAGACATCCTTTGTAGGCACAGGGTCCAAAAATTGGACTGGTCATCTCTTTATCTGCCCTATTTTTCCCTTTCTTTCCAGACTAAAAAGGAGGAGTATCTGACCGAATAGTATTCCCAGTGATGCTTGCACGATAATTTATTAGTTGTGGTGATTTTGAACTCTGAATACTGTTCAGGATTTTATTTTTATCATTTGTTTAGATTTCTTCTACTTATTGCTGAACAACACTAAGAATTCTACTCAAATATTCGATTGTATGGAGTTATAATATCTTCAAAATTGTAATACAATTGGAGTATCTGATAAATGAACCTAGCATAATGAATTTCATTTTTTTTAAATTGTTTGTTTTCCATAATTTCTACCAAAATTAGCTGATACCAAGGCATCTATTAGATGACTTCAGCTAAATTCAAATCTACAAGTACTGGTATCTCTTGCAAACCAAATAATAGGGCAATGTCTCAAAACTACAAGATGGGTTTGTTTTTACATGGAACCGCTTTCATAATTCCCAATATTGTTGATTCTCAGAAAACAGCTTTTGCAACAATTACCCCCATCTATTTACCCAACGGAGGCTTTTACATAGAACCACTCTTTCAAAATTCTCAATGTAGTTGTTTCTCAGAAAACAACTTTTGCAACAATTACCTCAGCTGTTTACCCAATCCCTTATAGCTAGAAGGGCTTGAAAAAAGCAAGAATTACAATCCATAATATACTTGGTGCTTAAGGTGTAATTTACAATTTAACAGTAAAAATCCAGAATATTCTAGAGATTACAGGCAACTAAGAAATGGAAAATATAGCATTCTGCAATCAAGAAACAATTGTATTTAAGGAAACCAAAATGGATAAAGGATTAAAATTTGTTTGAAAGAAATGGGAGAGAAGCAATTTCCTGAAATGAATCCCGACTTTTACTACGAGAAGAAACTGTATCAATGTCACTTTGGTTACCAGGCATTAAAATTGAGAATTGTTCATTATGAAAAACTAAACTTAAAAATCACTGGTGGTATAAAAATTAGAACAAAGAGAGCAAAGATGTTAGAGTTGCTTACCTTTATCCAATTCGAGCTCTATTGTATCTAGCTCCATCCCAAACCTAGTTACTATGGTTACTATATCCTGCAGATGATCAACATGGGTTTCCACAATGTGCACAAGGAGATTGGAGACCCTAGCAACTCCAACACATGCTCTCTGATGACAATTCCATTGGGATCTGTGGTTTGTTTTGAGTTGTTCTCCTCCTTTCCCCCATAGTAGCCTTGGGATGGAGGACTCTCCACACTGGGGATCTTAGAAAGCAAAGACTGGCCCGTCGGAGAAAATCCCAACCTTGGCACCTTACCCAGAGACACTGTAATCAAAATACTCTCGTTGATCCTAGCAGCAAGCCTTTGGGTGAATTTGCTGACAGTGGGGCCTAGGGAATTTACCCTAAACACAAGAGCACCATCTACATTCCCATAGAAAGGTCCACTGCTCACGAGAGACAAGATATCTTGAAGCTTCAAAGGTGGGAAAAGAACAACAATCAAGTATTGTGTAGCCAATACCAGTCTCTGATTAGATCTCGGCAACTCAACATGGTACCAACAGAATTCCCCGCCCTCCCCTTCACTCAAATCCCAATCCTTGTTAAAGAAATTGCCCTGCCCATCAAATCTGTAAGCAGATGAATGTCTATGTTCAATGCATGGAATACATCTTTTAGATTTAGTGAACCTTCTATAATGCACATATGTATTCTCTGGGTGCATAGTTATTTAAAGGTGTGAGGGAAATTGCATATGTAATAATCTTTTGAAGATTTTCTTAATAAGAATAAAATAAAATAATAAGCTACGAAGAAAAAATGAAAAGGTGAAGGTATTTCATGGAGCTTTTGTAGATTCCTTAAGTCAACCAGCATTTTGACACACGATGAAAACTTTTTATCTGGAAATGCTTGTAACACAAGTTGTGAATAGTCTTTATAAATTGTCTAAGGGAACCGGAATTTTACACAGGAGGAGGAAGCCTTTTTTTATTTGGGGACTTTAGAATCCATTGAGTGCAGAGTGCACTTTGCAAGTCATTTTCCCTTTTTAATTAATGGATTCTAAAGTCATTCCAGTCCAGAGACCTTAAAGTTATGTTATAACTTTCATATGAATCAAATCAATGTCCATAGAGTTCTGGCAGGTTGAGGATAAATGATAAATGAGTAAGGTAGGTTGCCTATCCAAGAGGGTGCAAAAATAAGTTTTAAGTAGAAATTATGCAAAAAATTGATGTTTGGAATAGTTTTATAAGTTAAAGTTTCAAAGATAGTTTTTCATGTCCTAGAGGTTTTAAGGGTATCTAAAACTTTCAAAAATCCTAAAACAATCTAAAAGAAAAACTGTGTCCCCTCTAGATTTTTCGCTTCACCAAACTCCAGTAAAAATGAAATTTTCTAAACTGTTTTGGATAAAGCATTAAGTCATAAGTAATGAAATGTAACAGGAGAGATGGATGATTCCACATGAAAAGTAAAGAATAAGCTGAAATATAGACAACTGTACTAAAACTTAGAATTGAACATATTTTAGAATTTGCACTTGCATCTTCAATCAAATCAAATCACAAACTTCAATGGAACACCGTTAGGCATTTTTCTCTAAAGTTTTGTTGTAAACCACTGTAGATGTCATCGTCCCTCTTGGCAGTGGTACTTTTACGCATGTATTCTCGTGGGCTGAGCGTTGTCCATAGGTTTTTACACGTGTCTTCTCTTGGGCTACGCATTTTTCATAGGTTTTCTGTATTGTCCACTGGTTTATGCAGCTTCACATTTTTCTTTCTTCTACAGTCCGGCAATTTTTGGAGAGTCGTGACTCTTGAGTTGGTTAGAACCACAATTGTCCAGTGATTCTGGAGTGCCATGAGGCAATTTCTGGAGAGCTCATCCTGTGAAAGAGCCCGTCCTGTAGAAAGAGCTCGCCTGACGATTTCTGGAGAGGTCAGAGAAACAGCTGTAGAAAGCACTTTGGTTCTGGTTTAATGGTCGATGTTGTGAGATAACTAAACTCAGAAGGTTACCCTGGCTCCTTTAGGGTTCTGAACAGCTTAGTCATGTCTTGCAGCACATTAGTATCGGAGAACAGACCACATTATGAAGACATTTAGGGTTTCTCACTCATAACGGTTTCAGCTTATAGTATTCATTTTTCCCTTCAGTTTACAATCCTTGTTGAGCTTTAAGGAAACATGAAGTGACTCTAGGGTTGGTCAGATTCAATATGCACTCTATAGTTCACTTCGAGTCATGAATAAAAAGTTTTTTTCCAACATTTCCAATCCAAATACCAGTATGAACTAGAAAGTACTTTACATAAGACTAGAATGAACTAAAAAGTACTTTACATAAGAGCGACTTGCTTTGGTTCTTGTGAAGGTCCCTCCTATGTTCTGGGCTGCTATAGTTGCTTGGTGAGATTAAGGTATAAGAGATGCTGAGCTTAAGTTTGAAAGTATTTGTTTCAAACTTTAAAGAAATTGATATGTGCAGATTTTTTAACAGAATTCCCAAATATTTACATATACTTGAGTCAGCTAAATCCATTTATAAATTAAAATACATGAACTGAATCCATTTATAAATCATAAATTAAAATACATAACATAAACAACACATAATTTTAAAAAAAAATCATCCCATTATGATTAAAAAAACACTTACAGAAAATTCTAATTTTTAGAATAAAATGATCCATTTATGATTAAAAAAAACTTGCTAGAGTAACAAAATCATGAAATGTTTAAACTTATTTCTTGTCAAATGTTTAAACTTATTTCTTTTATATGTATGAATAAATATTAAATATACAATAAAACTATATTTCCGCCTACGACGTTTTTGTCTGAAGTTTTTTGGAAAACCACTGTTCATTTCGTCGTCTATTTAGCCAGCCGTATTTCTCCGCATGTCTTCTCCTGGGCTGTGCATTGTTCATAGGTTTTCTGTATTGTCCACTGGTTTATGCAGCTGTCCAGTCGTTTCCATATCTAGGTTTGTGAGATAGGTTTCACGTTTTTCTTTCTTCAGTCCGGCGCTTTTTAGAGAGCCTTGAGGTGACTCTGGTTAGAACCGTAGTTCTTTGGCAATTTTTGGAGGGGCCAAGAACATGAATCTGATGGGGCAGCCTCTTCTTTCCCCTGCAGTTCAAGCAATAGGCCAGGCAACTACAATTGTAAAGTTAACGGAAGGAGAAACTCTGAGCAAGTGTTTCATTGAAACATGCCGGACAATACTTCCCGTCCTTGGTATGTGTGGCTTATACTTCTTCAAAATCTACATTATCTTTTTCTTTTTTCATTCTCCATAAGGGGATCCTGGTTTTATGTTTATTAGTTACTAGGAGAAGGATTTTACAAAACAAAACAAATATCCCCAGCTGGTTTTATTGCTTATGCGTTTATTACTTCCCATGTTAGGGATTTTACAAAATAAAAGAAAAACATGTGTTGTAGATAAACTCGGACCTCCCATGGCCATTATAAGATTAGACATTGGGGAAATATTCATGTAAGAAACCATAACATGGAAAGTATTTGTTTCAAACTTTAAAGAAATTGATATGTGCAGATTTTTTAACAGAATTCCCAAATATTTTTTGAAGGGATATTCATATAGAGTTATACTCAATGAGCAGGGAATCGAACCTAGTTTCGATTCTCATTAGAAAATATTTCATATTCTCTTTTACCTATCACACTGGATTCAAAGAATAAATCTCCAATGTATGCTGAGAACTAATTAACAGAAGATACTCATAGGATGTTTGGAAACATGAGTATAGATGAGTTAATGCAAATAGAAAATGATAAAGAATGAAGAGATCATTCATTATCTGGATTTGCATCAGCATTAAATTATTCTTTGGAATCCACACTTGTAAATGAAGCATCCTTAATGGCAATAGATAAACCTGCACAACCTCATTGGAAACTTCCTCCAATAGATCCTTCTCAGGTTTATACTAATGCAGGATGGCTTAACATTAATAGCCTTTGGTCAGTTAATATTCAAGAAAGATCTTTGAAGGCTAGAGTCTCTACAAACACTTTGTACACTATGCGTTTGTTAGTCAAAAAAATCATAGAAAAAGAAAAAAAATCAGGTTACAGTTATGTTCATTTTGGTTTCTGCAATATTGGGTTCCAACAACTTCACAAAAAAGGACAAAATGTACACATTTTTTCTTTTGTCCTTGATAAACGATGGGCCACATTCCTGAAATCCCTCATAGGAGGTGTTCAGGCTACTTTGGTCTATGGTCCAGTCAGTTGGGATCTCACTCCAGATTTTTCAGTTGCTTTAGATGATTCTGGTTTATTAGACAGTTTAGTTTTGGGTATTCAGACAGCAGGATATGAAGATTTCAGAATAGAATCAAAAAATATTGGTATCTACTGGTCTACTTGTATTAAATTTTATAAAACCCAAGTCCCTACTTCTCTTAATGGAAAAAATGAGTTTAGTGATACAACTACTCTCATTACTTGGTCTGATGACAGTACCAAAGAAATTGCCCCTACTATGATTCGTAGAGGAGATCTACAACCTCCTTCTACCTGGGTAACAGAATGGGCAACAATAAGACAACCTTCTTCAAAGGTTCACCAAATAAACAATTCAATACAGATTACTAAATTAGATGGTACAGTCCTCATTTCCTTCCCATCTTCTTCCCATCCTCCACATGTCAAAGTTCCTCTCTTGCTCAGCGTGGTGGACACATAATCCACTCACCTCAAAATAACCTTTTTAAACCTCCTTCCACCTCACAATCCTCTTCCTCTGCTCCAACCTCAGTTCAAGTATCCGATGAATTGAAAATATATCTGCACAACCAGGAAAACAAAATGGCCAGAATGTTGTCTCAACATATGCAACAACAACAAGAACAATTCTTAGCCATTCTTAGCAATCAGTTTCCCCCTGCAGTAAAAATGGATACTCGGTCTGCTTTCAGATCTTCTTCATGTGACCACAATGAATGTTCAAAAGCTGATAGGTGTCTTCTTAAACATAAAACACTCTCTATTCATGGTCATGATGAAGAATTAAATATGTTTACATTTTCAGAAATAGACAAGCTAACAAGTTCAATAAATAAGCTTAGTCTACACTCAGATATTTTACAGACAGTCCAAGAAATAAGGATGAATGCAACAAAAGAAAAACACGGACTAGGATTTATCTCTGCAAGGAAGATTCCAAAATCAAGACTAGAAGAAAATATTCCACAAAGTTGCTATAAGCCTAGCAAAATAGAAATAAAGAAATTCTTAGGCTTATACAAAGGTATTTCTCCATATACTGCTTCAAATTAATGGATGAAAAATATGTTTTCATGGGATATATACACCCATCCACTGGCATAGAAATACAAGAAAGAATTAGTAGAAGTCAAAACAGAAAGAAAATCTTATGCTCATAAAATAAAACAAGCATGGTTAGATTATATGAAGCAAAATGACTGTTGGCTTTCATTTTATGAATTTTATTGTTGTCATGGAATCAGAAATTGGGATACTCCTTTGATCATTCCCCAATTCTCTGATAAAATAAAAAATATGCTATATAATCGAAGAAAAAGATTGATGTCAAAAGAATTGAATACTTTCAATCTTGAAGAAGACGAGACATCAAGCTCTCAGACTAAAAAGCATAAATGGACAAGCGATGATGGAAAAATAATCACATCTAATTTTCTGCTTCCACCATGGGATAACCTTAAAGCAGAAGAAAAGAATGATGATGGTAGTATAGAATCTACAATACTACTCTCTCCAGCTCTTCAAGATAATAAAGAGATCACTATAAGAGATCTAGCAGCACAGGAAAATTGGGAAACTACTATCTCCAAAAATGAATTCAGCACCTGCACAGAACTTTTGACAAACAGAATTCAGATTTCAAGAAATCTGAAGAAGAAAGAAAAACTGTGATGGATGAACAAGGATCAAGATGGTCAATTGTTTTGTCAAAAATAAATGAATTTGGTTTAGGAATGAATGCTTTGTCAAAATCTGTTTCTGATTCAATCCCTATCAATGATCATTATCAGTCTATGATAGATACAATTTCCTTAGATAGAAAAAATACAAGAAGATATCTGAGAACTATCATAGAGAAATTGTCTGTCCTCAATAAAACGATATAACAACAACCAAAAACTACTCAGCCTCCACATTTATCTTCCTACCCTACATACCAGCTTACATATCCACAAAACAAAAATGATAAAGGTTTCATATTACAGTCTCCTAAACCTTTTTCCTATCTTGCCCACCTTAGAATATTTCAATGCCCTCTTCATCTCCTTGTTCTTTCCCTGGACTTTCAAATGAAATTCCAAATCCTATGTACATTCTAGCCTCTTTCAACATCAAAGATAAGAAAAAGAAAAAGAAAATTCTCTCTTCAGACTCAGAAGAAGAACCAGAGAAAATTGAATCATTGCATACTATTCATGATATTCCTGGTTATTTCGAAGTCGATCCAGCTACATTTGAATTATTGGCAAAAATGGACAGTGAATATTATGAATCTCCAAGTTCAAAAAGTGAAACAGATGAATTACACTACAATATTTCCTCGTGTTCAGAATGCGATGAATGTCATACTTCAGAGTCAAATTCTGATGATAAGCTTAACTTTCAAATCCCCAAATGGAAAAACAAAAAAGAATGGAGATCTCCACTAGAATTCTATTCCAGTAGAGAATCAAAGCCGCCAAGAGAATTCAAAGGCGACACAATTTATACTTGCTCCATAGATAGCAAAACTACACAAGAAATTATAGATATGTGTGGTGATATGTTAACATGTTATAGATGTTATCTTGCCTCTGGATTAGACTCTATATTATCATACAAAATGATAACAAGTGGTTTTACAGGATCACTGCAACAATGGATGTATGCAGTAGAGAAATAGACCCCTAGTACTTTGTCTACTTGGGAACAAATGATTTTGCTTCATACTTCAGGTCCTCAAACTGGTCAACCTATTCTAGACGAACAAGGTAAAGCAATGAGCAATGCATTAGGATGCATGTTTCACTATCTTTAGAATGCTTTCATTGGAAATGAAAAACTAGAACCTGGTGTTCTAGAGCTTTGGCTCCAGAAGATTAAGTGCAGAAATCTGGCACAATTTCAAGAATACTATAACCAGTATATAGCAATTGTCTTCAGATTACTAGATCCTTTGAATGAAAAATGGACAGACCTTTTCCTCAATTCTCTTCCATCCTGGTTTGTTCAATGCCTCAACAGAATATGGCCACCAGTAAATGGTCAATTTGGATTCAAAGGCCGACCTTTTGTTCTTATCAGACAAATAGTGCATGCAGAAATTTTGGACACATGCAAAGAAATCAAGTTTCAAAAAGTTGTCCAAGATCCAATGAAATCAGGAACTTACAGAGCACTGTGTAAACAAAGAAACCTACCTTCACCTGCTTTTGATGAAAAAATCCAACGATCTTCACATTCTTCGAAGCATTCTTCTTCCAAGAAAACTTCGAAGAGGGGGGGTAAGTATCATAAGTATCATGGTAAGTATCATAAGTCTCACCAGAAACACCATGATAAAACAAAAAAGACAAGAAAAGAAAAGCACTACAAACATGTAGTCACAGGAAAAGACAAGAAACACAGAAAAGAAGTAAAATGATTTAAATGTGGTGGGAAGCATTATGCCAATGAATGCAAGAAGAAAGATACTTCAAAAAAGTTGAATGAGCACAGAGAAGATTCAGACTATGCCACAGCCTCTGAAGATGAAAAATGTTCTTGCTATGGAACATGAAAATGTTCAGTTAATTTTCTAACCCCTGAACACAAAAAATGTATTGAATTATTGTCATAGGGAATAGCAACAACGCAAGATCAGCAGACAAAAGAACATTACCATTAGATGCTAATAGCCTAATAGAACAGATAAAAGCTGCAACGCAAGAACCAACAGAAGAATATTCCAAAAAACAGAAAGGTTTGAAAGCCTCTTTTATTCCTCATTTTAATCTTTCTGATTTAACTAAGCAATTTGAAGTTCCTCATTCCCCTGCTATTACTTTAGAAATCTTGAATTCAGAAATCAAAATTCTGAAAAAACAAGTAGAATATTTGTATAGTATACAATCCCAACCATCTACTCCTAAAGATCCTTTTCCAGAAAAATTCAAGTTTTCAACTCAGAAAAAACCATCTGAAAAAACACCATTTGTATATATTCCTATAAATCCAAATTTCAGCCTCAAACTTGAAACCTCCTGTCAATCCTTTCCTACCTCTCCCAAAAGAGAATTATCTCCAATACCACCATTAGAAGAATCCTTAGGAGACATGACCTTTAATAGTTTTTCTATTACAGATGAACTGATTTCTTACATCATTAGGATACCTGGTCTCATCTATGAAAAAAAAAAGCCTACATCAATAAAGAAATATAAAGCTTTAGTAGACTCTGGTGCAAGGATGAATATCATCAATCCTATCCTGGTACCACATAACTATACAAAACCAAGTACACTTGCAGCTATAAACACGGCAACAGACAGAGTAGATACTCCATGGCAGTGCACAATGAAGCTTTATCTTTCAAAAGACAAATGGATAATAATTACAGCAGTATTGTTCAAGATATATCATGGCATGATCCTAGGATCTCCTTTCCTAGCAAGACTATGGCCAAATGGATTAACGAGAAAAAAACGAAAGTTTGGTCATCATTTTACAATATAGGATGAATCTGTTTTCTTCCCCTTCATCATGAAGAACGAGCCAAGTGTTCTCCACAGAATTGAAGCAATTCAAGAACACTTAGGAGAAATATAGAAATAAAAGGAGAAGATCAAGACAGAGCTTCAACTCTCATATCCAAAGTACATAACTACACTGAACAAGGTAAGACACTCTCTACTTAAAAGCTGTAGTTTAAATCCAACAAAGTTTTGGCATATATTCAAACATGAAGTTAATCTTCAATATGTTCCATATGTGCCATATTCATACGAAGTTAATCTTGACATATTGAAGATTAACTTCATGTTTGAATATATGCCAAAACTCTGTTGGATTTAAACAATTGATCCTTGTTAATGAGTGGAGTATGAGGCAGGCTATTGAACACGCATATAATATCACATTAAAGAGATGGCATGGTTGGATTTCTGCAGCAGCCTTCAATGTGAGCTTACTACAATGTTCTTTCTATTTTTCCAGATTTTACCAAAGTTAAAGATATTAATGTGCTGTATATTGATCCAAAAAGTTATGTATAGTAGGTAGGTTTGAAATTGATTCCTGAAAGGGAGAAGTTCATTGAGCTGTTAGGAGACCTGAATGATGATATTGAGAAATACATGTCATCTTTGCCTCCTCATCTATAGGAAATTCACAAGTTTCTGGTAAGTTCGGGATTTAAAATAAATTGTAATGTTTCTAGCAGAATATCATTATGTAGAAGTTCACTTGATTTGATATTTTAGAATGAAGAGCAAAGCTAGACGTTTCATAGATTGAATTGGACGAAACTACAGTTTTGTGTGTATTTGTTGTGCAGCAAAGCCTCCGTTTGGACATGATGAAATTTTCATAAGTTCTCTGAAGGTGATCCAGGATCAACTAGTACTGGAAGGTTTCCATTGGAGTAACTTCTGATCCTAGTGAAGTGAGCCAGAAATATGATGTTTATACTTCATACATGAGATCAAACTATAATACATCAATGGGTGCATTTGAATAACAATAAGGTTTGGGCATTCGAGTATTATGATGTTATCGAGGGAGAGATCCAGTGGGATGGTTGACCCTCCTTTTCACCAGCATTTGCATAATGCTGTGTAATGTTGTGTAATTCTTAGTAACATCAACTTTTTCGTAAAGCATCACTTGTGAAGTTCATGAGTTCTAATAGTTAAAACAGTTTTCTCTCTAGGTAAACAGAAAATTATCCCTCCTATTTACAAGAATTTGCATAATGCATAGTAACATGAACTTTTTGTAAAGCATCACTCGTGAAGCTGATGAGTTCTAACAGTTAAAACAATTTTCTCTCCTGGTAAACAGAAAATTATCCCTCCTGTTTACCGACATTTGCATAATGCTTAGTAACATGAAATTTTTGTAAAGCATCACTCGTGAAGTTCATGAGTTCTAACAGTTAAAACAGTTTTCTCTCTGGGTAAACAGAAAATTATAAATTTCTGGAATATGAAATGGTGATGAATTTTTGGTAGAGGAGCATCAATCAATGTAGCTTTTCATTATAAAGCACCTAGTATGCTTTTATTTTGACTTTACTTCATGTTGTGCACAAATTTTCACTAACATTTAAATTATTTAGATTGGTTGCTTTGTAAATTGTATCTTAGAAGTGGCTTCAAAGATTTCTGTTCATGACAAATTCTAGTATCAAAGAAGAGACATAATACTAAATGTGTCAGCTGGAAATTTAAATGATGAAGATTGGTTGCTTTGTAAATTGTATCTCAGACGTGGAAAGGCTTCAAAGATTTCTATTGATGACAAATCCACGTTATCTGCATTTTTTTATTTAAACAAACTAACAAACACGGTTAATTTGCTCACATTATTTTAAATGCTTTCAAATTTATTAAATAGCATAATTAACGGCACAAAACAGCCTAAAACAAGATTTTGTGTGCTTATAACATAAAGCACAAACACTTTTTTAAGAATGTGTGCTTATATAGCATAAAACACTTATATAGCATTAAAACAAGATTTAATGGCATATAACAGGGTTTTAAAAATATATACCATTAATAACTTATTAGTGGATATCTCAAATGGTTCTTGAAGAATGAAGAAACTATCACCTAAAAGAATTTGTGTATTGTATTTAAGTTAAAAGAATTTGTGTGCATATATTTAAGTTTTGACTGGAAGTTGATTTTCCAATATCGTAAATAGGCTGAAAGAATGTGTACTTATATTTAAGTTTCAACTATAAGTTACAATATAGTGACTAGGCTCAAGTTGGGTCAAACTTAAACATAATTGATATTTGCTTCTTCTTTTTTTTACATGAAATATAATCTAAAACTAGAGGAGATAGGCTATTTAGGAATTGGGTCAAACTTAAAGTTAATTAACATGATGTTTTTTTTTCATATTAAAACATGAAATATGCTCTAAAACTAGAGAATAGCTTTTTTTAAAATTTTATTTATTTATTTATTCAAACATGAAATATAATCTAAAACCAGAGGAAAGGGGAAGCTAGATCTAAAACCAGAACCAAAGGAGATAAGCTATTTAACAACTCTTAGAAAAGATGGGTCAAACTTACAATTAATTTACATGATGTTGTTGTTTTAAAAAAAAATGTATTTATATTAAAACATAATATAATCTAAAACCAGAGGATTTTTTTTCTTTCTTATTAAAACATGAAATATAATCCAGAGGAGAGGAGAAGCTAGAGGCAATTCAATTGATCAATACAAGGAATGCAAAAAATTTACAATGGCTCTTGTATATTTTGAAGTTACAATTTTTAAAAATTGGTTCAAATTGTTATTACAAGTTAGTTGTTTGTCCACATCAGATCACTGTATGGGTTACACACATTTATATCAAGCTTATTCAAATTGTTATTACAAATTAGTTGTTTGTCCAATTCACATCATTGTTTGGATTGCACACATTTATATCAGGTCGGTGAATTTTTTCATACACACATTTATATCACGCACGTGAATTTGTTATTACAAGACATCTTAAATTATTCCAGTTATGTATCTAACTGACCTTCCCAAGTTGATTGAATGCTAGGCCTATTGGAAAAATGGAAAATCTGAAGAGGAGGCTATGATGCGGAGTGTTTATGGTTTAGAGTGGTCTGAACCATTGATTACCTTTGCATTGTGTTGTGGAAGTTGGTATTCTCCTGCTATAAGTAGTAGCTCTGCACCTGGGCTTATGTGTTGCGAATAAATATGCCTATTAGTTCTGGAAATGAGTGTAAAAGAAAATGCATGGTGTTCTGCTTGAGCCCTAAGCTTTGCAGCTCAAAATTAAAATCAAATTAAAAGGCAACATATAAAGAAAAATAGTTGTCTAACTTGCATGGAAATGGATATGGGTTTGCTAGACTCTTTGGAAAGTCAATATCTAAATGTGTGAAAATGGCATATTTATAGACATAGAAATTTTAGGTCTCTGCATTTTTATGCTCAAAATTGTTCTCATAAACTCAGAAATGCAGACTGCTATGAAAAACTTAAATTTTATATGTTTTTGGATTGGGGGGAGGGGATATTTTATAGGGTAAAAGGGCCATGGACATAGAAAATTTTAATTTTAATTTTATGTTTTTTTTAAATATGTATTTTCAGGGTATTTGCTGGCTGGACATGTTTGACAAGCCAGAAACAGATCTCGAGTGGGTCCTTCTAGAAATATTTCTGGTTCAGATCTGGATCAAGATCCAAAGAAGCACTATTCTTTGATCTGATCCAGTAACATAGATGGTGGTACCCCACACACATTGCATGCACATAAAGTTAAATTGTTGTTGGGCTTGGTACTTGCAGAGTGCTAGAATTATATTGTGGAAGTGCCCTTAACAAGAGGATGTTTGATTTGCACAGGGAGTTTTAACATGCAAGAGTTCACGTCTCATCTTGTGCTAATGTAAATTTTGATGTACTTCAGTGAAGCTTCTATATCAATCATTTTTCCTGCGAATCAAGAATGCAATTGTTGTCCATGCTGAGCCACAAGTGAAGAAGATTAGTTTATTAACAATGAACATTATACATATTTAACAATTTCACATGCTTGTTATAAACACATTTAAAAGGTATGATTAAGAAGGCTCATTTGTGGAGTTGTTGAAGTTTATACCATAAGAAAATGCACGTCTTCTTGAGGGTGATCTTTGCATAGACAATCATATTATATAATGAAATCTGAAAGTTGATGATTTGTTTTTGTCCTATACCCAGGTAAAATAAGTTAAGGTGAAAAGTGTAGACATAGAGATGGTTTCGTAAGCACATATGAGTATAGCCATATTTTGCAGCATATCCACTATATGGTTAGAAATTAGTAGTTTTAAGAACATTGTATTGGACGTGATTTGGGTAGGAACTAAGAAAACAAGTTCATTAATATGGAGTAAAGAAAAAATGGGACCTAGTTGTTTTATTTTTTGGTGGTTAAGTTGGTAGTGGTTTATTGCCTTTCTAAGAACCAATTCCTCCGATATCTTTCTCATTCCGAGATTAGGCACCATGTCTTTTGAATTGTGCAGATCCTACACATTGTCTTGATTGTAGTTTCGATTAGACACAGGGATTGCAACTGGATTCAACATAAATTTCTCTTGGTAGAAAAACGTTTTGGGTACTATTAAAATCTCACTATCAGTGCCACGATCATCCATACTACCATATTCTCAATTGGATTTGGCCTAGAATCATAATCTTCGCTTTCTTTGTTGTACACGAGGTCAACAACCCTCGCTTGAGTTTCAAGACCACAGTGCACCATATCTTGTTTCTAACATTTTTGTTCTCCATAGTAAGATCGAAAATCCTTCTTTATGACCAGGTGGCTTTTCCTGGAATAGCGTTGGGATCTCCATTAATTCTTGTTTGCAACAAGTGACCTCTCTCAATATTGGCACAAAATATATATTTATTCACCATTTTTTTTTGTCTCACTTCAATGTTACAATTTTTTTTTTCACTTACCCGCTAACAACTACCTTAACGGCGTATTATTGCACCTTCCTTGGGGCAATTGCTAGTATATATATATCATAGCAATGTCAGTTGATATCACATTTCATGCTTGGGTGTCTTCTTCGAGTTAACCTTCAATGTATCAGCACATCAATGTCAGTTGATATCACATTTCATGCTTGGGCGTGGAGCAATTAATTGGATCTCTATTAGATATATAATGAGGTTATTTTTTAATATTATATA
>LPNX011138959.1:42945-119371 GCA_001517045.1 Pseudotsuga menziesii
TTAATTTAGGTAATGAGTATCGATATATATTAGATTATTAAAAATATATAATATTTAATATGTAAAGTTTTTATTTATTATTTATATGTTGTTTTTAAATGGAAGTAGTAGACTAGTACCAGCTATATTATTAAGTTAATATGTTTGAAATACACGGAGAGGTATATATTTGACATATTGATCATGTTTTTTTTTGTCAATTACTTGTATGTAATAGTTAAGCTAATATAACAACAACTTAATTTATGGTTGCTAAGCTTATAGTTGAAATTAGGCTCATAGTAGTATCATTAGTATCATCATTGGAGTTAAGCTAATAGTTGTGTCTAATAGTTAATTTAAAAGTTATTAAAATCTTAGACTATGCCTTATGCACATTAGCTTGACTCCCAGGTGCCATATGGAGTTCAACTCTCACATAATTTGCACATTACCTAAGTGATTGTTCTTGGTGCATGGTTTCAGTGCAATCAATGTCAACTTCTCATGCTAAGAGATGGAGTTCATCTAAATTTATTTTAATAGTTGTATCACTATTGGAAAAATCTAATAGTTATCCAATATAATAATCGAGTTGAAGTTAAGCTAATAGTTGTGAAATCATTGGAATTAATCTAGTATTTACCCAATATAACACTGATTAGAGTTGAAGTTAAATTAATAATTGTAAAATCATGGGAGTTAAGTTAATAGTTGTATCTAATAGTTAATTTAAAAGTTAATATATTGGCAATTGCGATTCAAGTAAATGTCATGATTGGAGTTGAACATAAGCTAAGACTTGTGTCATCAATGCAATTAAGCTAATAATTGAATACTTGTATCTAATAATCGAATAGTTGAAGTTGAAGTTTGCTTTTTCCAACTATCACGAATTCGTTAACTAACCTATTTTTAATTTTTTTGAAATTGTTAATTATGAGTTAGAGTAACCTCCTTTAAAAAGAATTAAAAACCTAATTATATCTATATGGAAAACCTAAACAAAACTCTATATTAGATAGATGTCCAACTACGAGATCCTAGAGTTTAATAGAAGTTTGGAGGAGTTTATTAGGAGTTTCAACTATTTTATTAAGAGTTCGACTCTTACATGATTCACATTAGCTAGACTCCTAGGTGTCAAATGCATCCTTGAGTGATTAGAGTTGAAGTTAAGCTAATAGTTATAGAATCATTGGAGATAAACTAATATTGTATCTAATCGTTAAGCTAATAGTTATCCAATAGTTATCCAATATAACTATGATTAGAGTTGAAGTTAAGCCAATAGTTCTAGAGTCTTGGAGTTAAGCTAATAGTTGTATCTAATAATCGATGGAGTTAAGATCCTAGTTGTATCTAATAATTGACAGAGTTAAGCTCATAGTTGCATCTAATAATCTAATAGTTGATGATTAATTTTAATTTTTACAACTATCACTAACACTACATTTTAATTAAGCTATTTTTTTCTTTTTTTTTGAATATATTTATTATTAATTTTGAACAACAACCATAGAATCAATCTAGACAATACACTTGTCTAATTCTCGTTTAATCTTGGATGATGCCGAGAATCAATATGGTAAGCACACTTGTCTCACTCTCGTTCGTAGATGAAAAAGAATAGATGGTACTCCACCCCAAAATTCTAACATATATACACCTTGAGCGTAAATATAATAGTAAACTAACAACAATCATATTAATAAGTGTTATTTAGTATCTAATTAGTGCTAGTTACTTAAATGATAGTTAATTTGTATTTCAAAATAATGAAGACTATATAATATGGATAGTTAATATTTTAAAAAATGAAGACAATATAATATGGATAGTTAAATTGTATTTCAAAATGATGAATACAATATAATATGGAAAGAATAATTAAATAGTGTGTGCTATTTAGTATATATATAAATATATAATCCAATTGCATATGTGTTTCAAAAGATTAAAGATGAAATAATATAGATAACATGAATAACCTAATTTCATTTCAAGAGAATAAACAAAATGTAATATGGAATAGTCAATAATTCAAGATAATAAAAAAATTTAAAACTTTGCTACACATGTTTCCTTCGCTTAAAAACTATTACACAAGGTAATTTTAACAATTTTGATCTATAAAAAAAACTATGCATCATATTGCGGTGAATAGTAATTTTCACATTTTTTTAGTGCACCACATAGTGCACCTTGCTAGGATAATTTTATTATTTAAATTAAGTTTTAGTTTTAAAAAGCATTAATTTGTATATTAAATTGTGTAAAATATTATTGATTTTCTTAATTATTATATATTAAATTAAATAATATGAAAATTAAAATTAATAAAACAAGTCATAAAATTTATTAATCTATAAAACAACAAGTATTTAAATGTTATACCTATAAACTTACACAACAAATATGAACTCTTATAATTAATATCCATTAAATATAAAATATTCAAATTATGTCTTTGATATATATACTATGTCCATGATACTAAGTATATTGCATGTTCCCACCATCGTCCTACTAATTAGAAGTGTGGTTGGTGACAAGATGAATTCACTAAGATGAAATTGTTATTGTATATAAGTGTGGTTGATGACAAGATGAATTCACTAAGATGAGATTGTTATTGTGTATATCCTAGTATGTAAACTCGATACTAATTAGAAGTGTGGTTGATGACAAGATGAATTCACTAAGATTAGATTGTTATTGTGTATGTCCTTGTATGTAAACTCAAGTATTTTATATTCGCAAATTAGTGTTGATTCAAAACTATGTCGCATATTATTTTCACTGCAAATGATGTGGGGTAGAATCAATGCCATTATTATTGGTATTGGTTTATAAAGATCAATGCTATATTTTTAATATATGACAAATTGTATGTAAGCTAAATGACTTTGATTATATTCTATATTTATAATAGCATTAAAAGTAACGTAAGAGAACTTAGTGTTTCTTCATTTGAGTTAGGGAGCAAAGATCCCCCCAAAAAAGAAAAGAACTATGACTTAAAACTTAGATCTACGAGCCACTATACTAAGCTTACTACTTTTATGCCTCTTCTTTCTGCCAATAATGTTTGTCAAGCTAATTCTTAATGAATTCCATCAACTATATGAACTAAGGACTAGCCAACATACAATCCATGTATGACTTACTGCTTAATCCTACTTTGTGAATAGGAATTGAGTCCAAATATCTTCGAAAATATGCTAATAAAAATGGATTTAATCACTTGTGTCACCGAAATGAACACCATAGATTGTTTTGTAGACAACTTCAATTGCTATTGAGACTTAACCATGGTTCATAAAATTGACCCTCCTTTGTTTTGGATTAGCTTGTTTTGCCTTCCCTACTTTGATGCATTGTTTTCTCAGGATGTTTTAAGGCCTGAGTTGCTCTATTTGCTGCCTTGGAATGCCTTCAGAAACTAGCCGGATTGCTGCTATTAATCGTACTTGAAGCTTGTTGAAATCGAAAGTTGTTTTGCTTGAGTTTTCTACCGTTGCGACTGTTTTGAAGATTGTCACCCTGATTGCATAACCTTCCGACTACCGATTCCTTTTATTTACAGCGGATGTCTTCTGATTGGGCATCGGATGCTCTTTCGACCTTTTATCCCACCGTGGTGGCTAGGCTTTGATGTCAACTTTTGGTTTTCTCCCGACTTACGTGTTTTTTCGACTGATTTCAGGTTTTAAATTGGAACCATTGGCCATGTTTTCTTCCACCGTTCTAGAAGGTTGTGAGCTTTCTTTCGTCGACTTGAGATCCTCCCGATGTCCGACGCATGTAACAAAAATCGAAAGCTTTCAGGTTCTTTGCTGCCGCCGTTGCGGATGGTTTCAAGCTTTAACCTCCCGATGGGAGAACCGTCCGACGGCTGATCGGTCGATTTATTGCCCGCAATGCACGTATACCCGGCTTGGTAGACGTTGTGACCTTCCGTCGTTGCAGAGGGAAGGCCACTCTTTGCTTCCGATTGGAAATCCCTCTAACGCCCGATTTATTGTCTCCTCGCACGTGTGAAAGGTTTATATATACGGGGGCGACAGTTTGGTTTTTTATTGTTATTTGTCGCTGTCGAGCACTGTCGTGGTAAGCACTATATCATTGAGCTGTCATTCTTTGGAGTGAGTGAAGGTCCCTCTGTCGCTGTACCAGCTTCCAGGTGGCAGAAGTAAGATTCCAACCGTCATTGACTCACCTGTTTCACCGGATTTCCAGGTAGGTATTTTTCCCCATCGCACTTAAACTAGTAATGGTTTTCTCCCGGGGTTTTAGATGTTCCCGACGGTTCCCCCATCCGGCTAGGTTTTAAGCTTGTATGAGTGGGATTTTTATCTTTTGACCATGGTGGAGGAGTTTTAACCTTTTGAGCGTTTGTTTTCGCCTTTTATTTTGTTGCCTTGTGCGCATAGGGGTTTAGGGGTTTTCGGCGTAGATAGTCGTTACGCCGTCTGCACCAAACCTTCTTGCACTTTCAATATCACATATCCATTAAATGTGTATGGAGTGTTGGAAATATGTATTAAATAACCTCGATTCCATTAGTATTTTCCGTTCTCTTTTAAAATTAATTGCAGTGATGGGAAGGAGCAACGACGAGGAGGATTCCAAGGAACAAATTAATTTGAAACTGTCCTGGATATGGATTTATGGACATGTATATATACAAACATCTCATAAATCATGTGTTCAATAATTTCCACTCAACACAAAATCAAATCATTCCTATTCTCAAGAGCTTGCACTCAAAAAAACATCTCATCACTCATGTGCTTCAGGGTCCATGCCCAACACATCATAGAACTCAATCATGCATTCATTCTTCTACACATTTTATAACAATAATCATCTCAATATATGCATCACATAATATATCCATTACATCGTACTATGACCATAAATGCATCCATCGGGATCCATTCCAAACATATAAAATCACATGTACATGATAAATGACACATGCATTGGCTTACGCCCAATATATCTGATCAATCATCATACGTATGTGTAGTGGGGCCTTACGCCGAATATACAAAACATAAACATCAAAGTAACAACATATGCAATGTGGCTTATGCCCTGTTATGGTGAAAACTTCCTATGGCTTGGGGTGTACCACAACAGATAGAGAAAATGTAGAAATCAATACCTTCCCAATATGCAAGAGAAATACAACATCTAACACTAAAGGATCTCGAAACACACCTTATTCCTAACAATTGAAGTAGATCCCCATTGAGCTTTTTCCAATCCTGCTTGCATTAGCAATTTACTCTCAACAATAGTAAACAAGGCAAGCATGCTATATAATATAGTGTTAGGCCTACTCTAGCATGTATAATTAATAAGGCATAAGAAATTAAATGCATCCATGGATTCAATATTCATTTAAATGAACATCATTGGAAAAGAAAAGATATTTCTATTAATAAGATCAAAAATTACATAAGTGACAACCTCTGTCGGCACATCTACGAACCAGAGAAACTGAGTCCTCCACCACCCCAATACTCCATCTCTTGATAGCAAGCTCACAAACAAAGGAAATCTTGGGAAGAACACAAAGTTCTCCAAGGGACAAAGGGATGCAGACTCAAGTACAAGCAAGCTACGAAAACAATGGACTATAGTTTTCTTGCTCTTCAATTCCTCTCCTTCAATGTATCCAAGGGGTTCCTTAGATAGTGCTTCAATGGGGTAATGGAAGGTCAAATCCGAGCGATCTCGAGGCATATGGAAGGCCAAGATACAAGTGACTTGGATCCACATCAAGGAAAACTCCAAAAATATTTGGACTTATGCACACATCTTGATGTACGCAGGTTTAAGGGTAATATCCATGTATATACGCGAGAAAGGGATTAAAAGTCACATACAACAAATAATAGGTGTTTTTAGAGATGATATTGGAAACATCAAAGGTACAATAATGGTCCATGGGGTCCAAAGATTCTGTAGAGGGGAAGGGAAGGCCATTAAAGTGTGATCAACCATGTGTGGTAAAATCAGCTATAACATGCCCATTCGTGTTAGGTCAAAATTCAGGATATTACATCCCTCCCCACTTAGAACAACACCATCCCTTGTTTTCTAGGGACTAGGAATGAATTCATGAAATAAGGCAGGGTAAGCCTCTCTCTTGGTGGCTTCAGTATCCAAAGTAGCCTCATCAGCTTCAAAGTGCTTTGATTTCACTTTCAACTGGACTATGGTGTGCCTCCTGAGCTGTACTTCTGTCTTATCCAGTATATGAAGGGGTTTGACTCCCCTTCAGGTTCCTCCTATAACAAGAACCAATCAATAACATGTTTAGTATCATATACATAATTATTCAATAAGGATACATGGAAAACATTGTGAACCTTTATGTGAGCAAGCAAGGCTAATTCATAAGCCACCAGCCCTCTCTTAGCGAGTGTCTCAAAGGGTCCACAAAATATTGGTGCCAACTTTCCACACCTTCCCAAGGTCAATGATCTTCTCTTCGCTTTTACTTTTAAGTAAACATGTTCCTCGATGTGATAATCCTTATCCTTTCTTTTGTTATCTGCGTAACTCTTTTGGAAGTCTTGTGCTTCCTTAAGGTTCTGTTGAACTTTGGTGACTAATTTTTCCAAGTCCTTTAGTAAATTTGGCCCTACCATGATCTGTTCCACTGGCCTATCTCAAGTAACTGGTTTTCTACACTTCCGACCATAGATTACCTCGAAGGGACTCATCTTGGCGGAGGTCTGGTATCTGTTGTTTTATGCAAATTCTATGAGGTGAACATAATCCTTCCACTTTGTGGGGTTGTTCATAAAATACATTCTAAGAATGTCTTCTAAAATCTAGTTTACCCATTATGTCTACCCATCTTTCTGTGGGTGGTAAGAAGTACTAAAGTTTAACTGCATTTCTAAATCGAAGAATAAATATCTCCAAAAGTTTCTGGTAAATTTCATGTCTCGATCCGACATAATTTACTTGGGTATCCCATGCAATCTGAATATCTCCTTTAAGAATATGTGGACAATGTAAACTACCTTGTAGGTTGACTTAACTGGGATAAAGTGTGTCACTTTATATAACTTGTCAACCACTACAAAGATGGAATCATTTTTCTTCTTTCTCTTTGGTAGACCTATGGTAAAATCCATACTAATGAGCTCCCACTTCCATTCCAGAATGGGTAACGTATGCAAAAGTATTGAAAGATGCTAGTGCTCAGCTTTGACTAGCTGACATTCTTGGCATTTTTCTATAAATAATGCTATGTCGGCCTTTAACCTAGGCCAGAAAAAGTGTTTCTTTACTGCTGATATCATCTTTTGATATCCTAGATGCCCTGAGTAGGGTTTCTGATGGAATTCCATGAAGATGTTAGACCTGATGTCCTCTCCTTCTAGAACATACAATCTCTCTTTGGACCACAATAGTCCGGTCTCATCTACCTTACACTTTTTTTTCTGTTGAAACAACTTGTGCTCTTAAATTTTCTTGAGCATTTCGACATAGAAATGGTCAACTCCATTTTCCATCCTGATCTTATCGTTCAAATCCAAATCGGTTTGTCTTAATGTGTCCTCATATAACATATGAGCTCGTCGACTTAATGCATCGACAATTTTATTTTACTTTCCCTTTATATGCTTTAATTCGAAACGGTACTCGCTAAGGAAGGCCAACTATCTGGCCTTCCTGGCATTTAGATATAGATGATCGAACAAATACTTCAGACTTATGTTGTCTATATTCAGAATAAATTTCTTCCCCATGAGGTAGTGCCTCCACATCTTTAAGGAATGGATAATGGGTGCTAACTCAAGATCATGGGTGGGATAATTTTGTTTGTGTTCTTTTAATTTTCACCACTTGTAATGTAACACCAAAGTTTTTGACCCCGTTTGCATTAAATATACATGATACATATGTTGTAATAATCATGGTGAGGAGCTAAGGGAAAAAGCCCCACCATCGATTTGGTTATGTTATGATTCGGATTGGAATGGTCACCGATGGTTTATCGGGACATATGGCATATATTAAATTGTGACATCATGTAAATGTGTTGACACTGAGAGGGGGGGTGAATCAGTGTAACGCAATATTTTACAATTTTCTTGACCTGTCACACTTAACTATCAAATCATCATTTCATTATTCTAGCAATCTCATATCAATTCATAAACTTCATCATTCACAGATCATAGCATTTAAATCAACAAGAATCATAACACAGAAGAACACCACACCATATAAATTTGTAATCTTTTTATATTATTTTGGTCCGGCTACAACCGTTAGGCAAAATCAGCACCTACTGATAAATAGAGCAACTACTCTTAATCCAGGACCCTGCCTGGTTTTCTTAGACCCTGCTAAGAAGGGTTTGAGGTATCTTAACCTCAAAAGCAAGGCAAGCTTGCTTTTACAATTAAGGTTCACTTTCATCGTACACATGACATCTCTGTCATATCATCAACACTGCTCATCACATCTATTCTGCTGTAATACAACTTATAATTACAACTGTTGGCCATCTACTGCTGCAAATTATCCTTCGGTCAGCACTTCTTAATCTTTGGTCATCACTCTTCACTACTGCTCTTAAATCTCTAGTCAATCTCTACTGGTCATTCTCTGGAAACTGCCTAGTCAATTTATTCATCAATGTCAGTCAACATGTCTGCTGATCATCTGTTTGTCAGTGCTGCTCAGTATCTCTGTTGGTCATCAATCTGTCCTCAACCTTGCCTTCAACACTGCAGAAATTGTTCTCTGTCATTAACTTCTGCTTGAATCCATTCACTTGTCACTGTCAAATGTCTTATCTTCAATCTGTTGAAGGTTAACATTCTCATCTCTTCACTTTAACAGTATAGGAATGCATCATAGTATACCTCTGAGTATATTAGTCATCACTGACCATTGCTGAACATTTTACTGTGCAATCATCATATTACTAAATGCTAACAAGGTCACTGTGGAAGTGCCATTCCATTGCAAAGGCAACCTTGTGACTGTGTAAACCTTCTACTGCTTTTACCACATTCAAACCTTGTATTGCTGTAGCTTCTCTTTGTAACTAAATTCTCTTCTACTAGTCAATTTCTGAGCTAGAAACCTTCACTGTACATACCTGTCACTCAGCTCATCCATGTATACTTCTTATGTCAATTCTGTTGCTGTTGAGTAGCATTTTTACCACACAATGTATAATCCTTTATTGGTGAAACATCAAGCCTCTTCAATGTTCAACATGACTGATATAAATTACAATGTTCATGCTTCTCACATATAATGCATGTATTGTTATATGCCATAGACTACAGCGAGCAAAAAGGAGACTAAACAGCTTATACAATGAATCATTTACAATTTGTTACGTCCCCATGATTCCTCCTTAGGTACACTGGTAAATTAGGAATAAAATCAATAAAAATGGTGTGCTGCCTCACAGGCAAAATGAGACCTGCCTGGTAAATATCTACACATATAATTGCTAGCTACTCAACCATGCAATAAACTCTACCAAGCTATTGATCATTATTTCATCAACAAATATGCTCCTGTTGCTGAAAAACAAAAGGATAGATAGATCTATATATTAGATCCTTCAAGGCTTCTTCCACTAGATACCACTAAATCATTCCCAGTGTCTGGAACAACCTCATTTTGAATGCTGGCCTGGACAGTCACCAAATACTACTAGCTTTTGATATACAATGATCAATATCAATGTACACAACTTCAGGCAAAGGCCAAGGAGACCACTGCTTATTTGGGCAGCAACAATGGAAATGTAGAAACCACAGAAACTAATCCAACAATCCCCAGAGAATCAAGACACTACACATCATTTTAAACATCACGCATCATCATAGGACAAATACCATTACATACCTTTCATATTTACTTCATAACTGTATGATAATCATCTTCATGCTGGACTGTGTATCAGCTTGAACACACACTTAATGTTGCAGCAACAGTGCTAGAGCTTAATAACTCAAAAAAATGAATATGAATGTGATGCTTGGCTTGGTATTTTGTCAAACACCTCATACACAACTGCTGTAGCTTATTGTGCAACCAAGGACTGATCTTAGCTTACTGTTGTTATGAGTCTTGGCTAGGGATTTATGTGGATTTTAAATTTTGCGTGCCAATCTTAATATAAATGCCAAAATATGGAATAACTTACTGACAAAAACACTGATGTTCATCTTCAAACTTTGGACCCATTGTGGACAAATATGCACAGCTTTCAGGATAAAAAGAGTGCTGTAGGTGGCATCATTATTCAGCTGTTATAACAGTAAATGAACAGCCCATATGCATAACATAGAAAACTCAACTCAAACCTGGTTCTACTCCTGTAGATGACAGCTCGCAATGATGAGAAAGTTCTTTAACATCAGAAACAAAGGAAGAATGCCCACGGCCCTCTTGTGCCTGAAACTTCCACTAACAGCAGTAAACACATTAATAGAATGATAAACCACGATCTCAGAATGGAGGGTTTCCCTTCACAACTGGTGCCTCCTATTCATCAAATGTGCCCCTCTCTCCATGTCAAGTCTGAAGCATTAAATAAACCCTTCAGATCTGGAATTTCTCTTCACTAATGTCTTCTCTCTAATGGCTGCGCTCTCCTTGGCTGTATGAATTGACGCCAAATGGAAACGGCTTTAGAATATTGCTCTAAAATACGTGGCCTCTCCAACTGTAATCACTTCCACCAAATCGGCCTCCACAGGAAGTATTATCGGCCCTTAACTCGGCTCCTTTCCTTTCACGATTACATTCTCAACAAGAAGAAAAAGCACACAAAAAAAATAATTCAGGTCTTGACTACTCCCACGCAATTTTTTATTCAGGACCCACGGCCTCTACTACTGCCACGAAATCTCTATTCAGAACCCATGAGAATTTCCTCAGTTTCTAATTCTTCTGCAAAACTTCTCTATAGTTCGGGACAGCTCCTTGTTTTCCTCTGTCCAGCGAGTCCAAAAAAATTTCCACGCATGCAAAAAAAAATTCCACGCAAAAAAAATTTCACATATACTTCACAGATTTCACGCATACTCCACGTCTTTCTTTCTGTTGTGCCAAGGTGTATATATACATATTTAAGAGAACGACTTCAAAAGGTAAAAGGGAAAAATGGTAAGTGTTTTAATCTTCCTTTTTCTTTTTCTTTTTTTAATTTTTATTTTTCATTTTTATTTTTATTTTTCATTTTTTATTATTTTTTTTAATTTTGACTTTGAATAAATCATGTTATTCAAAGACCACCCTATCATAGAGGTGTCCACTAGGGCTTGCATATCTTTAGGTATCCTTTTATCAATATATCAAGGATTCATACACATGAGCCATATCGTTTTTACCAAGTGAGGGTTCAAGGGCCTTCATAAAGGTTTCATGACTTCATTAAGTCATCAATGACCATATCTTCATCCAAGTAATGGGCTCCATGAGCTTTTTCATCAATAAAGGGGCTTCATGGTCATCTTTAACCTATGAAAGGATTTTCCATCGTCCACAACGGCTTTAGCATCATCACCAAGGCTTACATCATTATTGGTAGGGTCTTCAGCATTTTCAGCATCTTCAGCAAGGTTGTGGCATCAAGACCATGTTGGCATCAATGACAATTTCATCAACAATCTCCCCCTTTGTCATTGATGACAACAACTCATTCCCCCCCTATGAGCATGCTCCCCTTTTGTCTTCATCTCTCCCCCTTTGGCATCAATGGAAAAGGGTGTCCACATAGCTGTCTCTGACATCTCTGATCACTGCTAACTGCTCACTGGTTTTTACTCCCCATATCAATATGCACGATCCTAGGACCTGTCTCTATGCCTGGAGTAACCATCCTTTCTCCTTTGAGTTCATTCTCCAGCCTCATGAACTCAAGGTGTGCTAAGGTATTTGAGAGACCTTACACTTGGCTTGCCATATGGCAGCCATCCTTCCTGCTCTGATCAGCTTCTCCTAACTACACCTGCTCTGTCTTCCTCATCCATACCTGCTTCTTGGCATCTGTCCTTTGAGCATCTGTTCCTTCATTGTCCTTGCTGGTTTTTTTGGCTGAGCTATATGTTAGTCTTCTCATATCATTCCAACAGTTTTGCGCTTTGTGCCCAAATTTGTTGCATGACCAGCACCTAACTGAGCTGTTGGAGCTTCCAACACTTCTTTGATCAACTTCATTTCTCCATCCCTGATTGTAGACATTTGACTTCTGATCTTCAAATCTTCTTGCTGATGTGTATGGAGTATTCCTTCTTGGTTGACTTCTTTGACTAGCACATTCATGTGGTTTGTGTCCAAACCCACTGCAGGAGTAGCATCTCACTGTGCAACATGTGGCAGCAACATGTCCGGCTTGATTGCATGTCCAACATCTAACTGTGACATCGGGGCTTCCAGCCCTTCTTCTTCCATGGAATCTACAATCCATAGCCTTATGACCAAAGTTAGAACAAGAATAACAATAACCATTGAAACCACTTTCATACCTGGGTCTTGGAGCTGTTTCCTTTATGAAGTTGCTTTGATGAACCGACCTAACTCCTTGTTTCATCTTTGAACTTCCAAAATTCTTGTTGTCATGTGCAGGTGCCTTGGGGGCAGCTTTGGATGTTGATGGACATGCTACTGGAGTCTTCAGAGACCAAGTGTCATCTTCAAGTTTTTCTTTGTTCTTCTTGTAACCAAGACCAGTCTTGTTGAGTGGAGATCTTTGGCAATCTAAGATCTTATCTAGGACAATTGAACTGTCCTGGAGCTTGAGCAATGCTTCATTTTTCTTACCTTTCTTCTTGAGACCAACTACCTCCATTTCCAGCTTTTGGACTGTTTCCTCCTTTTCTTCTAGCTATCTTTTCAAGATTTCTTCTGTCCTCTTGGCTTCCTCTAGCTGAGTCTTCAGATCATGATTGACCTCTCTAGTTTCTTCAAGCTCTTGAGTAGGATTTTCTGATTCTTCCTTTTGACTGGTTAATTCAATCTTCAATTGTTCAATTTTAGCATCCTTGTCTTTCATTTGATCTCGCAACTCTTTGCCCTTGTCTTTGAGCTTTAGAAGCAACACTTTCATTGATATGGTCTTCTGCTGATATTCATTCAAGGAGTCCAAGATTTCCTTTTTGAACTTCATGAATTCACTCTGGTTCATATTCACTGTGTTTAGGAACCAATTGGCTCTAAGATCAATATTTAGCAACGTGAGATGTATATAATGTGCGGTCTTTGATAGCCCTTCATCATATTCTGTAAGAACTTTCTCAATTTCATCACACAAGCTATCATTATAATCACAAGAGTCAATACATTTATTAGATTCCTCTTCTTGTTTGTCTTCCTCTTGATTGAGCTCTTCTGGGGGCTTGTCTTCTGATTTCTGATCTGTCTTTTCGGGTTCTGGTCTTGCCTTCTGATATTTACTCTCCAGCTTGAACCATAGGTCTTTTTCCGAAGTGTACTCTCCTACACTTTCCTTCATTGAGTTGGGAAGTCCATCCATGAGGAACTTCAAGGCTGTAGTATTGTCCTTCTTCGCTTCCTTCTGTGTAGCTGGTTTTCCTTTCTTGTTTGATGGAGCGAGTGGATTGATGACAATTTCCCAAATCCCAAACTTCTTCAGATAAGCCTTCATTTTGCTTTTCCAACTGAAATAATCTGCAACATCAAGTACAGGGACATCATTGCTTGATGACTCTTTCTTTCCCTACATTGTGTCTAAGGATCTCCTTCAAGCTTGCTAGGCTCGTGACGAAGGCCGGCTCTGATACCAATTGTTGACATTGAGAGGGGGGGTGAATCAGTGTAAAGCAATATTTTACAATTTTCTTGACCTGTCACACTTAACTATCAAATCATCATTTCATTATTCTAGCAATCTCATAATCAATTCATAAACTTCATCATTCACAGATCATAGCATTTAACTCAACAAGAATCATAACACAGAAGAACACCACACCATATAAATTTGTAATCTTTTTATATTATTTTGGTCCGGCTACAACCGTTAGGCAAAATCAGCACCTACTGATAAATAGAGTACCTACTCTTAATCCAGGACCCTTCCTGGTTTTCTTAGACCCTGCTAAGAAGGGTTTGAGGTATCTTAACCTAAAAAGCAAGGCAAGCTTGCTTTTACAATTAAGGTTCATTGTCATCATACACATGACATCTCTGTCATATCATCAACACTGCTCATCACATCTATTCTGTTGTAATACAACTTATCATTACAACTGCTGGCCATCTACTGCTGCAAATTATCCTTCGGTCAGCACTTCTTAATCTTTGGTCATCACTCTTCACTGCTGCTCTTAAATCTCTAGTCAATCTTTGCTGGTCATTCTCTGGAAACTGCCTAGTCAATTTCTTCATCAATGTCAGTCAACATGTCTGCTGATCATCTGTTTGTCAGTGCTGCTCAGTATCTCTGTTGGTCATCAATCTGTCCTCAACCTTGCCTTCAACACTGCAGAAATTGTTCTCTGTCATTAACTTCTTCTTGAAGCCATTCACTTGTCACTGTCAAATGTCTTATCTTCAATCTGCTGAAGGTTAACATTCTTAGCTCTTCACTTTAACAGTATAGGAATGCATCATAGTATACCTCTGAGTATATTAGTCATCACTGACCATTGCTGAACATTTTACTGTGCAATCATCATATTACTATATGCTAACAAGGTCACTGTGGAAGTGCCATTCCATTGCAAAGGCAACCTTGTGACTGTGTAAACCTTCTACTGCTTTTACCACATTCAAACCTTGTATTGCTGTAGCTTCTCTTTGTAACTAAATTCTCTTCTGCTGGTCAATTTCTGAGCTAGAAACCTTCACTGTACATACCTGTCACTCAGCTCATCCATTATACTTATGTCAATTCTGTTGCTGTTGAGTAGTATTTTTACCACACAATGTATAATCCTTTATTGGAGAAACATCAAGCCTCTTCAATGTTCAACATGACTGATATAAATTACAATGTTCCTGCTTCTCACATATAATGCATGTACTGTTATATGTCATAGACTGCAGCGAGCAAAAAGGAGACTAAACAGCTTATACAATGAAGCATTTACAATTTGTTACGTCCCCATGATTCCTCCTTAGGTACACTGGTAAATTAGGAATACAATCAATAAAAATTGTGTGTTGCCTCACAGGCAAAATGAGACCTGCCTGGTAAATATCTACACATATAATTGCTAGCTACTCAACCATGCAATAAACTCTACCAAGCTATTGATCATTATTTCATCAACAAATATGCTCCTGCTGCTGAAAAACAAAAGGATAGACAGATCTATATATTAGATTCTTCAAGGCTTCTTCCACCAGATACCACTAAATCATTCCCAGTGTCTGGAACAACCTCATTTTGAATGCTGGCCTGGACAGTCACCAAATACTGCTAGCTTTTGATATACAATGATCAAGATCAATGTACACAACTTCAGGCAGAGGACAAGGAGACCACTGCTTATTTGGGCAGCAACAATGGAAATGTAGAAACCACAGAAACTAATCCAACAATCCCCAAAGAATAAAGACACTACACATCATTTTAAACATCACGCATCATCATAGGACAAATACCATTACATACCTTTCATCTTTACTTCATAACTGTATGATAATCATCTTCATGCTGGACTGTGTATCAGCTTGAATACACACCTAATGCTGCAGCAACAGTGCTGGAGCTTAATAACTCAAAAAAATGAATATGAATGTGATGCTTGGCTTGGTATTTTGTCAAACACCTCATACACAACTGCTGTAGCTTATTGTGCAACCAAGGACTGATCTTAGCTTACTGTTGTTATGAGTCTTGGCTAGGGATTTATTTGGAGTTTAAAGTTTGCGTGCCAATCTTAATATAAATGCCAAAATATGGAATAACTTACTGACAAAAACACTGATGTTCATCTTCAAACTTTGGACCCATTGTGGACAAATATGCACAGCTTTCATGATAAAAAGAGTGCTGTAGGTGGCATCATTATTTAGCTGTTATAACAGTAAATGAACAGCCCATATGCATAACATAGAAAACTCAACTCAAACCTGGTTCTACTCCTGTAGATAACAGCTCGCAATGATGAGAAATTTCTTTAACATCAGAAACAAAGGAAGAATGCCCACGGCCCTCTTGTGCCTGAAACTTCCACTAACAGCAGTAAACACATTAATAGAATGATAAACCACGATCTCAGAATGGAGGGTTTCCCTTCACAACTAGTGCCTTCTATTCATCAAATGTGCCCCTCTTTCCATGTCAAGTCTGAAGCATTAAATAAACCCTTCAGATCTGAAATTTCTCTTCACTAATGTCTTCTCTCTAATGGTTGCGCTCTCCTTGGCTGTATGAATTGACCCCAAATGGAAACGGTTTAGAATATTGTTCTAAAATACGTGGCCTCTCCAACTGTAATCACTTCGACCAAATCAGCCTCCACGAGAAGTATTATCGGCCCTTAACTCGGCTCCTTTCCTTTCACGATTACATTCTCAACAAGAAAAAAAAGCACACAAAAAAAATAATTCAGGTCTTGACTACTCCCACACAATTTTTTATTCAGGACCCACGGCCTCTACTGTTGCCACGAAATCTCTATTCAGAACCCATGAGAATTTCCTCAGTTTCTAAGTCTGCTGCAAAACTTCTCTATAGTTCGGGACAGCTCCTTGTTTGCCTCTGTCCAGCGAGTCCAAAAAAATTTCCATGCATGCAAAAAAAATTTCCACATATACTTCACAGATTCCACGCATACTCCACGCCTTTCTTTCTACTGTGCCAAGGTGTATATATACATATTTAAGAGAGCGACTTCAAAAGGTAAAAGGGGAAAATGGTAAGTGTTTTAATCTTCCTTCTTTTTTTTTAAATTGTTATTTGAATTTTTATTTTTATTTTTCATTTTTTATTATTATTTTTTTTTATTTTGACTTTGAATAAATCATGTTATTCAAAGACCACCCTATCATAGAGGTGTCCACTAGGGCTTGCATATCTTTAGGTATCCTTTTATCAATATATCAAGGATTCATACACATGATCCATACCGTTTTTACCAAGTGAGGGTTCAAGGGCCTTCATAAAGGTTTCATGACTTCATTAAGTCATCAATGACCATATCTTCATGCAAGTAATGGGCTCCATGAGCTTTTTCATCAATAAAGGGGCTTCATGGTCATATTTAACCTATGAAGGGCTTTTCCATCGTCCACAAGGGCTTTAGCATCATCACCAAGGCTTACATCATTATTGGCAGGGTCTTCAGCATTTTCAGCATCTTCAGCAAGGTCATGGCATCAAGACCATGTTGGCATCAATGACAATTTCATCAACAAAATGTGCATTTTAATTAAATAACCCAACCATCTATGTTCACTACAACTAAATTGAGAAGGGGCATGATTCCTAAGGATAAGGAGGGGGAATGTTGAACATTGAGTCATGGGGGAAGAGCCATGTGTCACCACTCTCTTTTGCTCACCACCACCTTAGTTATTCCGTTCTTAGTTGGGGAAACTATTGGCTGATAGGAAAACCACTACTATGCGCATGCCTACTCTCTCTCTCTTTCCACGATGTGCCTTTTGCGTGCAGATGGTCTTTCCACTATGGGGATCGAGAGTCTATTCAGTTTCCTCATGCGAGATGAGTTAAAAGGACCCATGATCCATTTTCAAGGGGTTCATTGGTTCTCCCTTTTCGCTAGGATTGCTAGCTTGTGGTGGGTTCTCCTTTGCCTCACAGATTTGTTGGCTTATGGATCGATTCTTTCCTCTGTTCACATAGATTTTTATGTCTTTCTCCACCATCATCAAACCTGTGTAACGATTTTGCTACTCTATTGTTGAGTCGTGACCGTAATTCCATTCATAGTTTTGGTTGACTGCATCTTTTTTCCATCACGCATAGTTTGGGAGTTTGTTCTTTCCCCATTTTCTTCCTGTGCAAATTCTCCAGCGATTGCATTGATGATCAGGTGCTATCAGTTCATAGTAGTTTGTGGGTTGTTGTTTGCCCACAATTGATGAACTGTGTTTTTCCGCTATAAAAGCTTGAATAGCTATTTGGCTGCATGCATGCAGTGGTTTTGTCCTCGGACTGCATTGGAGTGGTGAATGAGGGCCTGAGGTGCTTGATAAACCTGGTGGGTTGAGAACCACACAGATAGAGCTACTGAGCTGGCTTTCTTCTCCACAACCCCTGAATAGCACTGGAAGGGATATCAAGGTTTGAGGGACTGCATTGCAGAGAAGGGACTGATTTCCTTGTGTTGGGTGTGTGGGGGTGTTCTAGAAGTCAGGGTGGCTCTAGTGTTGGTGTCTGTAGCTCTTCAATGAGCTCACCATCTTAGCATTTAGCCTTTCCTAGCTATTGGATGGCTTGATAAACCTAACTTGGTTGGCTTAGCTGATCTGATGTTAGCCTGATAAACCCAACTGTGTTGTCTTGGCTGAATTGTGTACCCTTGTGGTGTTGTTATCCTTGGCTATGTGTAAGCTTGTTAGTTCCTTATTCCTTAGGGAATCATGCCCGACTCGAGGGTGGCAGCGTTGCTAAGAGATTAAGGAGCACACGGGCCTATGGTTGGGTGGAACGTTGCAGCGACGTAGCTAGTTGCGGAACAAGTTCTTAATAAGATAAGTATTCTCACCTAACTTGTGTCTGCAATCATATTTACCGTTGATGAATGATGATATACATGTTAGATGCTAATCTGTATATGCATGAGTGTTGATTGATATGTTTTGCTTCCATTGTGTATATGAATGATTATGCTTCGTAATATGTTTTATGTTTTTAAGTATCATGCTTCAACATTATATGTATGCATGTTCATGTTCATGGGGCTAGATGCTTAGATGATTTGATGTATCGTAGCGTCCTCTTCACCGGTCGGAGGGTCTTAGACGTTACACGCAACAAATCATGCAATCATTTTTCATGAGGATTCCTCGGGGTCCTTCCTTGCTTGCATCTGTGCAAAAAAAAAATCCCCATCATGATCCACAATTTGTAGTATCAGTGCAGTAGTCAAATTTTTTTTAAGCTTATGAAAGCCTTCCTTGCACTTGGTTGTCCACAAAAACTTGTTTTCCTTTTCTTGTAAGGAGGTCATGGGAGAAGCAATCCTCGAAAAGTTCTCAATGAACTTTTGGCATTAACCAGATAATCCAAAAAATGGCCTAATGTTAGTGACACAGGTAGGGGTAGGCCAATCCTCTATGGCTTTAATCTCTTCTGGGTTAATGGCTATCCCCTTCTCGGAGATGATGTGACCTAGGTACTGTATCTATGGTTTGTAAAAATCACATTTACTAAACTTGGCATAAAGCTGGTGTTCCTATAACACTTGTAGTACTATGCGGAGGTGCTCCTCATGTTCCTCTTTACTCTTCAAGTAAACTAGGATGTCATCTATAAAGATGAGTACAAATTTATCTAGGTATTTCCTGAAGATATTGTTCATCATGGACATAAAATTTGCTTGTGCATTGGCCATCCCAAAAGGAATTACTACAAACTCATAGTGTTTGTATTGAGTCCAAAAGGTTGTTTTATGTATATCTTCATCGCAGATCCATACTTGATGGTACCCATATCGTAGATCGATATTTAAAAAGATATTGGATCCTCCAACTTGATCGAATAAGTCATCGATACTAGGGAGTGGATAACGGTTCTTGATGGTATTTTTCTTAAGTTGGTGGTAGTCAATGCACTTACGCATTGTGTCATCCTTCTTCTCAAAAATTATAGGTTCTCCCCAAGGGGATACACTAGGTCAGATATAACCCTTCTCCATCAACTCCTGTAACGGAAACTTGAGCGCCATCAATTCTTGTGCGCTCATGCGGTATGGGTATTTTGAAGCCGGTACTAATCCTGGTGTCAGTTTTATGGAAAAATCCAAGTCTCGTTTCGATGGTAATCCTAGTATTTCCTCAAGAAATACATCCTTAAAGTCTAAAAGAATTGGAAATTACTCTATGTGATTCTCTCTCTCATCTTCTACATCTTGGATGTTTACTGCAAATCATTTGTAGCATTTACTAATGCACTTATTTGGTTGTAAGGAAGATATCTTCCTAACAGAAACCTTCTTAGGTATTCCTTGAATCTTTGTTTTGTTCCCTTGGCTATCCGTGTGTAAGATTAACTTGCTTAGACAATCGAGCATGACATGGTGTTGTTCCATCCAGTCCATGTCGATAAGTACATCATAAAATCCTAAGGGTAAAATATTCAAATCTATTTTAGTTGGAAAGTCTTTCAAGTTTACCTCACAATCTCTCACTATTTTCTAAACTTTTTTTTTCATACCCAGGGCTAATTGCACCAGCCACGATTTCACATGTTTAACTTTGTCTAGTTTACATGTCTCAACAATTTTAGGTGATACATAGCTTCGGTAAGCACCGAGATCAATCAAAATTGAACTAGAAGTGTTTCAAACCTTACCTTATATTTCAACCATAGTATCCTGATGGTCTGCTTGTAGGCCATCCAAAGCTGCACAAATCCTTGGTGTGCTAGCTATGTCCTCTATCATTGGGTCTTCCTGTAGATTGTGCAAGACTCCATTAGTCTTATTTTTATAATGTCTGGCATAATGGGGCCCTTGGAATTTACAACATTTGATTGGAAGTAGGGAAATGTTGGTTCCTCCACTTGCTGCTGGTCTGTTGGTATTTGGTGCATGAACATTTGCTTTGCACTTGTCTTATTGAAGTTTCTTTTTGCCAGAAAACTGTTGTTATGTTTTCTGTAAGGAGGTGGGTTGAAACCTAGATTGCGGTTGTCTAAGAAGGTTCTAGACCTGTCTCAAATTCTATTGATGTTTTCATGCCTTAGTTGTCCATGCTCATAGAAAATCCTAGCTTTGTGTAGGGTAGTGTCCAGAGTTTTACGCATGTCAAATTTAATTCTCTCTCAAAAATTTGGAGGAAGACATCCTAAAAACTGTTGTATCTTCACTTTCTCGTCCTTTACATAAGGCACATAATGCAACAAATCCAAAAATATGTTAATGAAGGCATCCATGGTCATGGATCCTATCCTTAACTCATGAAAAGTTTTCACTTTCTTGTCGAAGAATCTCCGAGACATGTATTTCTCCTTAAATATTCTGCGAAAGTTACTCCATCTAGCTTCTTTTTCCATTTAAATTATAGATGGCTAGATGGGATTTCATTTCCCTAGAGTAATTGTGTACTCGAAAGTATTTTCTCATACCTAGAAGACATTGTTCATATTTATCCCCAGTGTTCATTACTCCTTCATAGGTTGGGATTTTTATCTTTCTGAACTCCCTTAGAGGTTGTCATCATTCCTATATTTATTTCTATAAGGAGAAAGTGAATTATTATCACTGGAAGTACTACGATAATATCTTTCTGTAGGTTCAGGTGTGTGTTCTTCTTTTCCTTATTCCTTTGGGATACTGGCCGGTTTACAATAAAAATATTTCTTATTTTTATTGGTTGAATGTGTAGGTTGTCCATGAAGGCTTCCTCTCGTCATGTTCCGAAGTAAAGCTTCATTTATTTCTTTATGCTCTTTTCTTTCATTCATATTATCATCCTTGAAGCTTAGTAATTTTGATTGTAGACTCTGTATGGTTTTCAGTATATCATAATTTAATTCAACCATCAATTCTTCTTCCCATGTGGGGGTATTCATATTTCCTTGCCGACTGTTGTCTTCTTCTATATTCATGATCTGAACTGTTATTTAATCCTGCAATTAAAATATTTAGTAACAAACAATTTCCTATTAGTTAACGAAATTTCAAATGTTTATTTCTACAACGAATTTTTTTGTAGCGCCCATTAGGTCACTTAGTGTTTGAATCTGGGCTCTGATACCACTTGTAATGTCCCTAAAATTCATAAATAAATAAATAAAATTGTATACCACATCTAGGTTTCTACTGCGGAATAAAACTTGTTTATAAAATTGAACATAAGTTATATAGGTTAATTTTCCTATATGTGTTTCCTGTTATGATGGTGATGGATTTACATGAGGTTGTTCTATTACTTCGAAATGTTTACTTTTCATGTCTATGTTAATTACTAATATTTGCTGATAGTTATTTTGTTTTATGTTCTACTTTTGTTTTAAGTGTCTTTAATTCGTTTATGGTTTATTTAAGAAGAGGATGACTTACCTCTGTATGTCAAGGGGTGGAGTGCCGGGGTCCTATCCTTTTATGGTCCACTCGGAAAAGTAAGGATTCTTATTTCTACGAGGTTTACTTAGTTCTGTATGAACTAAGCATGTTTATTTTCTTATGCAGGTGATTTCATTGGTGAACTCAGTCTTATCATCATGACAACAAAACGTCCTACATCTTACAATAACCATACCTAAACTACATTGTTCCTATGCGTAAATGTGTTAAGAGATGACCAAAGTCCTAAAACCTGATCTATATCTTAATCATACGGTAAGAAGAGATTATAAATTATATGTGTGCAAGTTATGAACTACATGCTAAGGTTATAATGTTTCTAAAAACTTAGAAGTAATATTTTATATGCTTTGAACTTTATGGTATGGAGGGTTTATGATTATGGCATATTATATGCCATCGAAACCATGGATTATCCTAGCAATTCACAACATTGGAGGGTTTATGATTTAAGGTGGCGACGATGGTGAGAAATATGTGGATGCCAAACTATACGATAGAGGGTTTTGATCTACATGGTAGTGGTGGACACTGTGGCATAATAAATGAGCCTTGGAAAACACAGGAAGAATGCCTCAAACGTTGTGGTAGGGTTTTGATTTCATAAATTTGTTTTTCGCTTTGATGGAGATGGATGTATCACGCTCTAGTTTTGAATTGTGCATTCAATACTATGCAACCAGCACGTTGTGAGTTATGAGTAGGTAAGCATTTGTTGAATGGACTGCACCTTCATGTTGTTTATTTGGTTTTAAGTTTTAGAATGGATTACTTTCTAATGAGAATCATGTTTTTTTGCAGGTGTGCAAAGCATGGGTGCTCTGCATGGCTTAGTGGGTAGTGCTGTAGGTTTCTTATACAACCACACTTTGGGTAAGCCCCTAATTGGAAATTACATTTATCTTCATTGGGTGGTTTTAGCAGAGGGTTTGAAACTTGTGTGTGGGGAAAATGAATGGTTGAGCCATTTCAATTTTTGGGGTTTTTTATTAAATTGTTTTCCATTTTAATATGCGACGGTGTTAATCCTTTCATGTCTTTTCCAATGTAAATTTGGATATGTTTTGACTATTAATAACTCGACTTGACTCAGTGTATAAATTTTATCATTTCCAATGACATGTATTTGTTTTTCTTTCGACTTAATGGGAAAATATCCATTTGCTATATGACTATGTGTTTTAAAATGATGTGTTTCTTTTACAAATTACAGTTCCATTGCTCGGCAATGGCACATTTGATGATATGACTGGGTAAAATGTGCGTAAGGTGGTAGAGGGTGGTTTTTAAGTAGATGCGTTGGTTTATTTAATAATATAGTTGGGTTTGTTTGGCGGCCATAAGCATAAAGCTCGGTCTTAGCTTCGATACGCAGCCTGTGTATTTTATTTAAATGTGTTGTTATTTTCTAAGTCATGACTGTGCATGTGAGGGTGTTTGGGGAAAGCATAGATCTGTCTTGTAATGGATATATAGTTTCCTTCTAATAAAATATGTTGGGCAGCTTGCAAGGAGAAACCCTTCGAGCTTGTATTGTTTTGATAATTTGATTTGTGTGTTTACAAGATTCGACCCTCCGTATGTTGATTGTGTGCTCACAGCATTCGATACTGGGTATATTTTAAATTGTTGCGTCTACATTTTTGAAGGATATAAATACCTTATTTTAATAATGTGATTCTTTGTAATGGTGAATGGAATTCCACTAATGCGATGCACTGGGAAATAACTCTTTGTTAGTTTTTAGATGTTTTAAATTTATTCATTCTGTAAATAATTCAACCTATTTCACTGATAGCATTTGGTTTGCAAATAATGCGATGAAGGCTTGTAACCAATCGTTCACAGGATTCCATGGATGGGCTAAGTGAGATAAATATTAGATGTGTAGTTTATAATTTATTAGTTTTATTTGTAAATCTTTGTATAGGTTCTCGGGCTTCATGTTTTGGGTAAATTTGATAGGGGTGTTTTTTTTATGATAATGGTTGTAGTGTTTTATTAAATGTTTGGTTTGGTTTTAAGTATTGATGTTTATGAGCATTTATATTTTGGGAAAAAATATGTTGGCTGACAATATGAAATCTTCCAGTGTTTTAAATTTATGTTGAGGGTTTGAATTAATGAGTTCAGAGACTTGATCTCTGGTCTAGTTATTTATGAATATAAATGGTTTATTTTAATGTTTTGGTGCATATTTTATATAATTTTTAGTTTTAAGGAATAAATGAGTTTATTTGATTTTAATTAATATTTAGGTTTATTTTACCTAGATTTGTGAAATCTATGGTTTAACTTTATAATAATGTTTGATAAAGATCTAGTAGCTAGTTATCTAACATCTAGGGTTTAAATCTAATTGAAACTGTTTGACATTTAAATTTGTTTAAATAAAAAACTAAGAGAAGTTAAACTGTAAACATCTACCTAGGAAATGAAGGCTAGTTTAAAGCTAAGTAAATACATTTACCTACTGTTTGTGCTAGAAATTGTTCCTAGATTACCACAAGAACAAGCTAACAAAATCTCAAAAAGAAAACAAAATGAAATTTGTTTTTTTAGGGTTTTGGTTTAAAGCTTCATCAACAAGGAGGTAATAAACATTCACAAGCTAATAAAGAACTGAATCATGCCCAATTTAGATAAATTGGGGATCAAACACATCCCAATAAGCCATAAACATTACACATGAAATACTAGTTCCACCCATAGGCTACAAGCATAATTTACATGAATAAAACCTTTAAGCAAGAAATGAAATTGCACACTGACCAATTAATCAGATTAGAAATGAAACAGCATGACAAGTAAAAAGGATTATCAATTTATATATAATAAATAATAGTCATCAACTTACATAAGAGTTATAATTGCTAGCTTGAGATATCAGGGCTTAAAACCCTCTCCTTGAGTCAAAATTCGAACCCTAATTTCATCTAATTTCCTACTTTTATCCTTCTTTCATAAAAAAATAGTTACATAAATAACTAACTAACTTTTAAATTAAGCCTCGAAACTGCTACTAAGATAATTGTTTTTTCAAAATAAACTATTAGCTATTACAAAAATAAACCACATGACACCTGTCTGTAGTAACCTTTATAGATTTTTGGATGCCTCGGCCAGTAATGCAATCCCCTCTAAAGCATGTGACTGCCTTCTAGTTCTCAGCTTCTCAGCTTCTAGATCTTCAATGTTCTTCGACAGTCTCTCATTTTGCTAGGTCAAGTCTTTAATTGTTTGGTTCAATTCCCCAAACTGACTTTGAGTCTGCTTCTTTCTCTTTAAATATTATTTTGAAACAAAAATTAACTCTTGGTAATGTGTGTTTATGTCATCCAAATATTCCCTTATCCTTCAGTTAGTCATGAATAAATCCTCAGTTGTTTCATTTAGAAAACTAATTTGATACTTGCACTGCTTTACTGTTTCCTGTAGATTTTCAATTTCAGAATCTATGCAAAGTCCCTCTTTTGTTGTAGAATTCTTGTTTGATAACCATGGAATGTTCATTTTCCTCAAAATCAAGTCATCATCTTCTTCATCTTTATCTGATTCTTCTACAGGATCTTGTAGATACCTATCTCTTTCAGTACTGAAAACCTTTGGTTGTTCTGCAACATTGTCTTTTCATGGTGATGAGTCTAGAGTCACTGAATGTTCCTTCTTACTATGAACCTGCTTAGAATCCATGACTTCTTCTTCTTCCAAATCTTCTTGATATGAATATTCTTCAATTATAGTCACTTTCTCTTTAGAAAACTTTGGATTTAAAATATTTTTCATGTTAAGCCTTAATTTCTTTTTAGCTCTTGCTTTAGGTCTCGATCTTGTTTCTGCTCCTGCTATCATTAAAAATGATTTTCCTTGATGCTTAATAGCTGAGAGTTGTACAATATCACATTTTAATCCTGCTGCAACTGACTCTTCTTTAGACTTTTCATTTGAACTTTGTGGATTATCAGCTTTCAACTTATCTGTAACAGGAAACTCCATTATATCTTCTTGTATAACTATGAGACTTTGATTCTGTTCTAAAGAAATCTTTCCTTTTTCTTGCTTTGTATCAACTCTATGGCTTTCTTCTAGATTCTATGAAAACTGCTCTTGATTTTCATTAAGTGCTCCTCTGCTCTCTTCATACAGAGAGTCTTCAAATTTCTAAACTGAACCTTCATCTTGAAGACTATCCTTCACTAGCTCCTCGACTGTTTCTCTCTTTAACCTCTTTACAAGGAAATGATGTTTGTTCATTTGCCTCTTTTTGGGATGACCTTCTTACTGAGTATGAATACCTGACCAAAATGCAAAGTGTTCCCAGGTTCTACCCTTTTTATGAAGAACTATGTTAACAATCAACTTTATAAGTCCATGATGAAAGATAGATTGCTATGTGAGGTATTTATGCCCTTTTACTCTATCTAACATTTTCTATAGGATTTTAAGAAAGAAAAAGGGTAAATTCATTTTGGACTCTTGATCTAAATGATGGAGGAATCTAATATGATATTTAAAGACTAAGGAAAATATTCCCTCATGAGTGATGTAACTCTGTAAAATTCTGATAACCTCTCTCCACTCAAGCTTGAATTTATGTATATGTACACCATTGCCCTAGTCTAGGGTTTCAACTTCTGACAATAAGAAATATTTTGAATTGAAAGTGAAGGGTATTTTCTTGAACCAAAGTTCTCCATCACCTACTATGCCTGTGGCTTCTTTAATTAACTTTCTGGTGAGTTCAAATTTGAGGGTGTTCAATGAAACAGTGTTCTTCTGTAAAACCTGTGCAAATTTGTATGATAATTCTAGGTTAAAGCTATCGATTCTCTGGAAGAAACCAAACCAACCAGCCCTTTGAAAAATCATCACACAATCAGGAAAATTTTCTTCCCATATTGTATCCATAGATTCAACTATGTTTGTTTTACCGCTCTTCTTCATCTCTACTGTGCAACCCTAACTTACAAATTTCTTTTAAAACGGTCGAAAAATATTTCAGAAATGCTTCTCTGTAACAATGAAACTAGCAGCCTAGTAAATTCGTGACAAAAAGATTCACTATTTTTTTCAATTTTCCCTACAAAACCAACATGCTTTCAACGTAAGCCAGAATTTTGTTAATGATTTTTCTACTTGGTCACACGTCTGTCATGATGATGAACAAAACTGGTGAATATGCACTATCATGTATTCATATGTATCCAACAAACTTCCACAGATTTATCTTCAATGACCACGACTACCCACCAACTCCTTTAATACTTTTATCAAATTAAAAATCAACAGGTAACACCACAATCCTCAATAATCCTTGTCACTTCTTATTCACCTGTCGTAATCATTACTGGGTTCTAAACATGTATCATTCCATACTCACAAATGTTAAATGACCTCCTCTGATTTTGAATACACAACATCACCATTATTTTCCCTAATTTCACAAATACGAGATTCCTATAGCCCTGACCCTCTTAGACCTTCACTCCTATGATACAAGAATCCTCCTTTGCATATTTTAAACCATTGCTTTAAAAACAAGGGTTATCCATAGAGCATAATACTTGAAATAAACTTTATTATAAGTTTTTGAAAGATTAAATATATATATATATATTGACTAATAATCCCAAAGAACAAACCTTAAAACTAAAAAAAATGAAATAATTAAACCATTAAAAGCATTAAATCCAACAAAAAAGGTACTGATTGTCAAAAATTCTTAAAACCAACTTAAAATGTAAAATCATAGTAAATCAATGCTTAAAAATGAGGACAAAAAGAACAAATAAATTAAGAACAAGATCTAGTTATAACATCTGGCTCCTACTGTGAGATGAAGTCCTCCTTGTGAGGCTTCAAGAACCAGTAGACCAGTGCCTCATGCCATCTAACTGAACTTGTCTACTACTCTACAAAAATTGCATTGGGTTATGGAGTCTTTATTCAATATATGTCACATCGACATATACAATGAAAAACAAGTCTCTTACCTTCATTGGTTGTAAAAGTGCTTGAGGAATCGTCCATTTACTGGATTAGACAATTCCTCACCTTCCAAAGTCTACAATATGAAGGTATTGTTGTACAACAGTTTCGAAATTATGAAAGGGACAAACCATAAATTGTCAAATTTTCCATGCTTATCTTTTTGTTCCTTTCTAGCATCCCACCTTAAAACCATGTCTCCACCAGAAAAGTATTCTTCTTAATCTTCCTGTCAAACCTTTCTTTGATTTCCTTTCTATACATTTGAGCTTTTCCTTCTACAACTTCACGTTCTTGTTGTAATTCAATAAGTGAAAAAATTCTCCTTTGAATATCATTGGGTTCCTCCAAACTGTCTTGAAATAATTTCATTATTGGAACACCTAGCTGAACTGGAAATACAACATCAGTTCCGTATAATAACTGAAAAGGAGAGGAACCAATTGCCTTCTTAGTAGTTATCCTATCTGCCCAAAGTGCATATTTTAACATTGAATCCCATGACCTCTTATTCTGACTTAATAGATTTCTAATGCTCTGAATAATGTTTTTATTTGTTGATTCTACTAACCCATTTCCCTAAGGGTAATAAGGTGTAGAATGCTTCATAGCAATTCCATTTTGTTCACAGAATGTAACCATAGCTTCAAACTTGAAGGATTTAGCATTATCACTAGGCAATTTTTTAGGGCACCCAAATATACTTAGAATATTCTCTTGAATACAATTGATTATAAACTTCTTAGTTGCATTCCTTATAGGAATGGATTCTACCTATTTGGTGAAAAAATATGTTTCTGTAAGAATCCATCTATATTGTGCAGAAGAAACAGGGCTTATTTCACCTATAAATTATAAGCCCAACTGCTGGAAAGGAGCATTAACTGTAATGGGCTTCAATGGTAAATACACAAGTTTTTTTTTACCAGCAAACTTTTGACATGGAACACAAGCTCTAACCTACTGATATACATCAAAAAACAGAGAAGGCCAATAGTACCTAGACCTCAAGATTTTATAAGCAGTAGCCTTCAAATATTTATGCCCTCCACAAGCACCCTCATGTGACTTTGAAATAACTTCCTCAATCTATGGATTGTCTAAACATCTGAGCAATACTCCTCCTGAATCCTTCCAAAGTAACTGCTAATCTATTATACATTATTTAGTGGCCTTCAATTTCATTGATCTTAGTGCTTTTTTGTCTAAATGTTTAGGACACTATAAATACAATAAGAAATGAACAATGTCATCATACCAAACTGATTCTACATACCTGTCCATAATTTTCTCTGTCTTTCCCTACTTGCAATTATTCTGGTACTGATTCTTCTGCCATCAAATGGAGGCCAAGAGATTTGCAATTTGAGTCTGCTAACAATTTAGCCAAATCCTATCCCTTCACTAGCTTAGTAGGCTTGATTTCCACATCATACTCCATAATCTTTGCAATCCACTTTCCCCTCTTTCCTTCAGAATTTGGATGGGTTAAAATGTCTTTTATAGTAGCATTAGGAACATAAGCAATGATATTTGAATGTGAAATATAAATTCTAAAAAATTTCAATGCCTGTACCAGTGAATGTCACGTCCCCTCCCCTCTGACTATGGAGAGGACGCGACCAACACTATGGAACCGGGAAATCTAGCCCCATGAACATGATAATTTACAAATGCATTGAATAATGAAGCATACACAGATGCAAATGCTAATCATCAATAAGGAAACAATGGAAGCAATCACATACATTCAACACATTTCAACATTGTTCATACTTCCATCCGTAAAACATTAAAGTTGCAGGAGTTAGAAAGCAAAAAAATACTTATCTTGAATTCAACCTTGATGCCTCTTGCAACTAGCTATGTTGCTGCGTCATTCCACCCAACCATAGGCTAGTGTGCTCATCAATTTCTCAACAATGCTTCCACCCTCCGAGCCGGGCATGATTCCATAAGGAACAAGGGAACAACAAGCTTACAAGCAGTAAAACCACACACCCACAATCAAGCCAACACACAGTTGGGTTTCACAGAATACATGGGGGAAACAAACCAATAATGTGGAGGTTCCTTGGACTTACTCATCAAAGACAACCAATGACATCCCAACTTAGTCACCCATCTAATGGCTTAGTTCCTTGGACTTACTCAACCAAGCAAAACAATTAACAAATGGGTTTCTTGGACTTACTCGGCCAAGCCAACACAGGGATGCACATAACCACAAAATGCACATGCTGGGCATGAATGTAAATGTTTTTCAACCAAAAACAATTCGATTAAAGGGAAAATAATGCTCTGAAGGAAAACACGGTTTCACAAATCACCCACGGGAATTTCCAGGGAAAAACCGGCCACCATAAATCCCCAAATTGCATATCTGAACTTAGAAAATGTTTATGGGCAACATGGGGGCAAAAACGACCTCCCCAAACTTCCAAGCCTGGAAGACTTGGCTCCATAACCACTGAGAAACCTAAATGGATGAATTCTTGGCATGGGAAAATGAGGAAAGCCACAAAATCATGGAGGAAAAATGCCCAGCAAACTCAGCCACATGAGTAGATGGAAAAACGTCCCTTTAAACCCCCAAAATCATGGGTCTCTTCTCCCATCCATTGAACACAAAAAAAATCGGGTTTCCCAACCATGGAAATGAGATTTAACTGCATAATATGTGAGGGAAGGAGCTCAACAAGCTTTACCTACGTGAGAGTGTACAACCTCCATGGGAATGGTGAAAAATGAAAGGGTGTGGGTGAGTAAATAGCTTGGGCATGCTTTTTCCAAGCATTTAGTTTCCCAACAAGTCAAATACACACTTTCCAAAATGGGTGGCTCCCCAAATTCGAATTTGAATCCCATACTCTTCCCATCTCTATGCATTAATTTATCAACCACTGCCTAAATGGCTGGGCACAAAAGACAAAAAGGGTAGTTGACAAATTTATGTGTTTTCCCTTTGACATTTGGATTTTCTCCATTGGCCCAAAGGTTTAATTGGTCCCCCCCTGTTATCCTTGTGATATCATGCCCCTTCTCTTCAACGGTCGCATTGACATAGCCGACTATGGTATATTTTATTAATTGCATAGTTACATGATGTAAAATTATAATGTGCGTAGCTAGCACAAAAGACCATCGACATCTAATTTACTTGCCAAAATACAACATGCTAAATCAATGGTGGGGATTTTTCCTTGAGCTCCACATCACGATTAAATATAATATTTACATCATATACTTTAAATGCAAGCAGGGTAAAAACCGAGGTGTTACATTCCCCTCCCCCTTCATTAGCACTATCCTCAATGCTTCACCACTTGAACAACAATGGATGCGCCAATCACATGGCATTCTCCAACTCCCACATAGCCTCATCAGGACTATAGTGCTTTTACCGCACCTTCACCTATCCAATCGAATGATCTAGAGCTCTTCCAAGTCCTCGATTTCTTGCATCAATACACACCACCAAGTGCACTTGTAAGAAGATTCTTCACTGGTGGAAGCTTTCTTTGAACGCTGGTGTCCATTCAGACTTTGATCCCTTCTTTTGCAAGAAGTGATCGAATGTGCGACTATGGAGAATCCCTCTTCTCAGCTTGGATCATATCTAATGCCTTTGGTAGTAAGAAATACCTATGCTCAAACTCCAATCAATGAATCAATTCTCATATCAGATTAATTCGATATTCTAAAAATCACAGTTGAATCACATGCACATATGTATATATATATATATAGATAATCAACAAGAAGTTTCCATATGAGCCAAATAATTATCTACATAAGTATGTCTTTTGGCTCCATAGGTATCCAAATTTTCCTTTACACAACTATGGCACTAACAAGACCTGCCCCACCTTGCACCAAGATGGTACCTCTTCTTTGTTATATAGTCCTTCAAGTGTACCCACCCTCCCTCTGCTCTCTAAGGTGTGCATCGATAGGTAGCCAAATTTTTGCAAGCCTTGGATCACCTGTGACAACATTACTTAATCGATATTTGCTAGTCTGGCTTCAGAGCCTAACACTTCTTTGGGTGCTCAATGGAAGCTCTGATTAGGAGCCTACACCTCCTCTTTGTGCTTACTAAGATCAGACGCTTCCTTTCCAGACACCAAAACATATCAATTCACATGTTAGATTCATCTACATAGGATTAATTCCTTAACAATATTTTCCAAATCTTAACCGAATCAAATGCACATGTGTATGCACATAATAATCATCCACAAGTTGATAAGTAACCATATACTTATCTGCACATGTGTCTTCTTTAAGTTTTCAATGGAGGATTTTCCCTAGATCCTAGCACCTCCTTGGGTGTTCAATGGAAGCTCTAACTTGAAATCCTAGCACCTCCTCCAAGTTCTTACCAAGCTCAGGTGCTCCCTTTCTAGACAAGATAATACCTAGGGGTTATTATCTTCATGGAGCCCCCACTCCCATGACAGTCCCCTTACGACGTGAATGTGTGTGGAAAGAATTCTAACTGGATGTCTTACACCCCGAGCATCCCTAGTGATGCATACTAGTGCCTAGCTAGTAGGGGGAGAAGCGATGTACCCAATTACATCCTTCCAAAGGATCCATGTATCCTAAACATATTCTTTTGAGAAGCTGGGTACACCTAGTACATATTTTCATCATCTCACCTGCGTTACATACAAGCATGTAATTCATATGAGATGTCATCATAAAAAGAATTTCAATTATAGGTTTTCAAACCCATTCCAAACACATCCCTCTGAGGAGCTATGTATCTTAGTACATCCTTTCGAGGATCCATGTACACCCAGTACATCTTTTCTGAGAACCATGCACCCAAGTACATATTTATGAGGAGCCATGTACCCAAGTACATCCTCCCAAGAACTATGCATGTTTTCATCATCTCACCTACGTCACACACAAGCATGCAATTTACATGAGATGTTGTCATACAAATTTTAGTCACGGATTTTCAAATCTATTTCATGCCTACAATGAATTTCCAATTATCAATTAATCAATATATTGACAGTCGAATCCAATCTGAGTCTACAATTTCGTCTCCTACAGAATTTAAACTTTTTGAAACCATGAGACCATCCTCATATTGTTTGGCCTTTGCAAGTGGGAGTACTTATCCCTTACTTACACATCCTGACCAAAAATGGGATATTCACGTACCACATTTCATCTAGACACTATATTAGATTATTCATACAATCACAGTTATCAACATGAACTTCAGACATCAAACAATGCAAGACAAACATATCCATTGTTAGCATGATTCAAAACCATCATAGGAGATCACAGTCTCCCATAATTAATAGAAAATATTACAATCTAGAGTTCATAAATCTGTTTGGTCATGAGTTTTCCCTCATGATGTCTAGCCTTCGTTCATGGTAGGTTCTTGCCTCAAATTCACTGAGTACCACTTAGACTACCTTGTCCAAGTCATTCTACCTATGGAGTACCCTTCAATGAGTCTCATGTAGTAACCTATAAGTCTTATAAAATACCTCACATCTATCACATTCTTCAATGTGCATACAGTTCATGCTCCTTGAGCACTTTCAGTACCATTCTCAATGTCCCTCATGAACTGTCCTCATTCTTAGAATAATAAGAATGTCCCCTAGGAAGGAAAGAACAATCTTGTCTAGATACATGTTGATAACAATTGTTTTGAAGGCTGCCTTATGAATATCTTTGTCCTCGATCCTTTTTTGATGGTAACCACACCTGACTTCAATCCTTGGGAACACATTTGCTCTTCTCATTTGATCAAAGTGGTCATCATTCCTAGGAAAAGGGTATTTTATTCTTCACAGTGACCTTAATCCACTGTATGTAATCAATACACAACCTGATTATACCATCTTTCTTTCCCAACAATTCTTGCAGTTGCTTCCTCAGCTCTAACAATACTGGTATCTCATCCCATGGGGTGTCTTGTACCTTGGTGTTGTCCCAGGCACCAAGTCCATTGTAAAATGGATGTTCCTCTCTGGAGGAAGTCTTGGAACCTTATCAGGAAAAACATTCTTGATATCCTGCAACACATGGAAGTCCTCCATCCTAGGAGTTCCATTTTTGGCTTCCTCCAAAACATGGGCTGCATACAATTGACACCTTTTCCTACATAATTTCTTCAGCTGCATTGCAGAAATCTTCCTAACAAAAACCTCCTTTGAAATGCCTCTTACCATCCTTAGTTTTTCTTCCTCATCCAATCATTCAGATGCTTTGTTGTAGAAGTCAAGTTTAACCTTGAGTGCTTCTAACCAACCCATCCCAATAGGAATGTCATAGGAACCAAGTGGTAGAACTTCCAAGTATTCTTAAGTGACTAGCCCATCCATATCTAATGGACATCCATCTACCACTTTTACAACTTTCTTCCTGGTTCCAGTGGTTAGTTGGATTAACCATGAGTTTTTATGCTTTAACTTCTTAAAGCACAAACCTCAACAATTCTATGAGTGATACACTTGTAGGTAGATCCACGGTTAGTCAAAACAAAAACATATTACTTAGCAATATTACCCTGAATATTTAACGATTCACATAGTTATAGCTCATACCTTGTTTACCATCGATCCTTGCAGTGATTGATTGTTGATTCAGAAACCTGCAACCAAGTTATTTTGAACATAATTCATTCATGGAATCCTCAATCGAGTATTAATCTAACTCACATTTGATTGACCAGAAAATCGATCAATTGATCTCTATTTCTCCTCCTCTCAGAGACCTTCATTCACGCACACATGCTTATCAATCATTAACAGAGGATTTAATTCATGCAAACCACACATTCTTACATGATTGAGTTCACACAAAGATCATGACAAAAAATGATTTCTTCATTCACATAATGAAACTGTTCATACAATTTTGGTCTTAGAACCTGGGTTTTATTCACAACACTACTTAGCCTTCCTAATACCCTCCTCTATACTTCTAGGATTATCAACCTCAATCATGTCTTTGTATGCTTGAGGTAGCCTACTTGAAAGATATTGTATTTTCACTGCATACCCCAACAATCCCAAGAACTTCTTTGCATAATCCTTCATGGTCAGCTATCCCAGTTTCATTTTCAGCTCCTTGGATGTTGTGATATTGCCTCACACTCCCATCCCAATGCGGATAGTTCCTGCACAAATGGTTTCCTCCACATTCCCAACATTGGAGTGGTTTCCCCACCATTTTAGCTCTCTGAATATTTTAGACTGGACTTTCATTCCCATTCCAATGCGGGCAATACTTAATCATGTGATCTTCTCCACATCCCCAATATCGGAATCGTTTCCTTGGCTTGTCTCCCATCATTCTAGATGGCTTAGTCATAGCTTGTAATTGATTCTTTTGCTGATCTTGGAAGTGAAAAGGTTTGAACCCTTTCTTCCTTTGGCCAAGTTTCACATTCCTCTAATGTTGAGAGTTTACTTGCCATCGAAGGTCTATCAAACTCTGTAGTATGGCTGCAGTCAACTGATTTTTCTCCTTCCGAGCTTTAACCATTCTTTCATTTTTTTCTCTGCAATTCTGCAACTCCACCTTCATGCCTCTTATAGTGGCTGCAATATCTGGGGAAGTCTTTGATTTATTTCCTCATCAAATTCAGTCCCATCATTCATAACCTAAATACTTTCCTCCACGACATCTGCCTCTAGCTCATAGGGATTCTAGGTAGCAATCATGATGTTGATCTTCTTGGAATTGCTCTGCTTGGAACTATTCTCAACCAACATTCCAAATTGCACTATGACTCTACAAATGTGTTAATAAATATCATTGTTAGCTGCATAATAAACCTTAGAAATTTATAATTCACTTACCTACATTTGGAAAAATACCACATTAGAACTTGTCAAAACATAGAATTTTATTTTCTCTAAGAACGACGGTCTCAAGGGGACGATGGGCGTCAAGGGGGATTTGATTTTTGCACAATATGGTGCATAAGATTGCTGCCATTTTTTCACCTTTTCAGCACCTGTAAATTCCTCTGGAGTCCTCCTTTTCCACTGAAAAACTGCTGAAAATTCTTTGTTTCTGGAAACTCAGCTTTTCCCATCTGATTAGATCCCTTTCCAATAAGTTATCTGCTACATCGGGTCCATTATTGATAACTCTTTCGATGTGTCAGGTGATTCTTCATTTCCCTTCCAGCACTTTGGTGGATTGATCATCATTTCCTTTCTAATGCCTTATCAGATCGATCTTCTTTTCTCTTCTGACGCTTCAGTGGATCGATCTTCTATTATTTTCCGATGCCTTGGATCAATCTTCTTTTCTCTTCTGATGCTTCAAAAAATTGATCTTCTATTCTTTTCCAACACCTTGGATTGATCTTATTTTCTTTTCCGATGCTTTGGCAGATCGATCATCATTTCTCTTCTGATTCCTTATCGGATCGATCTTCTTTTCTCTTTCAATGCCCCGGTGGATCAATCTTCTATTATTTTTTGTTGCCTCGGATCGATCTTATTTTTTCTTTCGATGCTTTGATGGATCAATATTCTATTCTTTTTTGACACCTCAGATCGATCTTCTTTTCCTTTCTGAGATGTCTGGTAGAGATTCACCCAAGCGGCATCGAAAAACTTTTCCCGAGATTTCCTATACTTAAAAATTTAAATTTTTTCTTCTCCTCTTCCTGTTTTTGTCACCGTGTCGACTCCCTTCATCCTTTCTTTTCTATAATCATCGGCATCCCTTCATCTAATTGAGCCGACATATTGGATGGATTCAACAAATGGATTCCGGTGATTTTGACACTCGCAAAGATTTTTCAAAAAATTTGAAAATTTTTCTCTCCGTTTTCCTTGTTGGCTGGGTTTTTTGGTTTTTTCAGCCTATTTATTGGCTCGACCCAGCCAAGACCATCGGCTCCTCCCAGCCGAGACCTTCAGCTCATCCCAGCCGAGACCTTCGAAAAAATTTCAAACTTAGACAATTTTCAAAATTTCTCCTTGCTGGGTTTCTTTATCAGATTGACTCATCTCAAGTCATCCGACGTATTGGATGGAATTCCGCCTAAGTCATTTGACGTATTAGATGGAATTCATCGTAAGTCATTTGACATTTTCCATACTTCGATTTTTTTTTTGGGGAATTTTCCTATGTTTCACACATTCTTTTTCTCTACTGGATAGAGGGTAACCTTGCTTCTGTCCCTACTTATTCATGGCCCATTGAGGCCCATGCTACAACATGGGATATGATCCTACACTGTCACGTCCCCTCCCCTATAACCGTGGAGAGGACGTGATCAACACCGTGGAATCGAGCAATCTAGCCCCATGAACATGATAATTTACAAATACATTGAATAATGAAGCATACATAGATGCAAATGCCTAATAATCAATAAGTAAACCATGGAAGCAATCACACACATTCAACACATTTCAACATTGTTCATATTGTCATCCATAAAACAATTACATTTGGAGGAGTTAGAAAGCACAAGAATACTTATCTTGAATTGAATCTTGATGCCTCCTGCAACTAGCTATGTCACTGCATCATTCCACCCAAACATAGGCCATCGTGCTCATCAATATCTCAGCAACGCTTCCACCCCTAATCCAGGAATGATTCCACAAGGAACAAGGGAACAACAAGCTTACATGCAACAAAACCACACACCCACAATCAGGCCAACACACAGACTACGTGGTGGAAACAAAAAAATAATGTGGAGGTTTCTTGGACTTACTTAGCTAAGACAACCAATCACATCCCAACTCAGTCACCCATCTAATAGCTAAATTCCTTGTACTTACTCAACCAACCAAAAAATTTAATAGATGGGTTTCTTGGACTTACTCAACCAAGCCTACACATGGATGCACATAACTGCAAAATGCACATGGCAAGCATGAAAGGAAATGTTTTTCAACCAAAAATAATTCGGTGAAAGGGAAAATAACCCTCTGAAGGAAAAAAATGGCTTTACAAATCACGCACGATCATTTCAAGGGAAAAAATGGCCACCATAAGTCCCCAAATCGCAGATCTAAACTCAAAAAACGTTTATGGGCAACATGGGGGAAAAATGACCTCCACAAACTTCCAAGTCGTGAATACTTGGCTCTATAACCATTGAGCAACCCAAATGGATGAATTCTGGGCATGGGAAAATGAGGAAAACCACAAAATCATGGAGGAAAAATGCCCAACAAACTCAGCTACGTGAGTAGAGGGAAATCATCCCCTTAAACCCTCAGAATCATGGGTCTCTTCTCCCATCCATTGAACACAACAAAAATCGGGTTTCCAAGCCACGACAATGACATTTAATTGCATAAATTCTGAGGGAAAGAGATCAACAAGCTTCACCTACGTGAGAGTGCCCAACCTCCATGGGAATGGTGAAAAATGAAAGGGTGTGGGTGAGTAAATAGCTTGGGAATGATTTTCCCAAGCATTTACTTCCCCAATAAGTCAAATACACACTTTCCAAAATGGGTGGCTCCCCAAATTCGAAATTGACTCCCATACTCTTCCCATCCCCATGCATTAATTTCTCAACCACTACCTAAATGACTGGGCACAAAAGACAAAAAGGGTAGTTGACAGCTTTATGGGTTTTCCCTTTGACATTTGGATTTTTTCCATTGGCCCAAAGGTTTAAATGGTTTCCCCCCCTTATCCTTGTGAGATCATGGCCCTTCTCTTCAATGACCGCATTGACATAGCCCGCTGTGGTATATTTTATCAATTGCATAGTTACATGATGTAAAATTATAATGTGCCTAGCTAGCACAAAACACCATTGGCATCTAATTTACTTACCAAAATACAACATGTGAAATCAATGGTGGGGATTTTTCCTTGAGCTCCACACCACGATTAAATACAATATTTACATCATATACTTTAAATTCAAACGGGGTCAAAACCAAGGTGTTACAATGAATATGCTTGCTTTTCCAAGGTACTGTACTTCAGTTTTGAATCTGTGAGAGTCTTACTAAAGAAAGCAATTGGATGCTCCTGTCCTTCTGCATTTTTTGTAATAAAACAACTGTTATTGTGTCCTGTGATGTAAAGGAAAAAGTAGGAAAATATTTCAAAAAATCAGGGCTCACCAACACTGGTGCTTCTGTTAGGTCTTGCTTTATCTTCTCAAATGAGGTCCTGGCCTCTACCATCCATTTCACTTCCTGATATTTCCTTAACATAGCTATTATCCGCTTTATAGTTTCAACAAAAATTGGTATAAACCATCTCAGAAAATTAATCTTGCTAATGAAATACTGAACATCCTTCTTACTTCTAGGAAAACTAATTTTTAAAATGGCTTTAACTCTCTCACGATCTATCCTTATTCCATCTGTTGAAATCAAATTTCCTAGAAGCTTTCCTTTTTGAATAGAAAAATGTGACATCTTTGGATTTAGTGACAATCCATATTTCCTGCACTTCAAAAAGGTTTGTTTGAGGTGTTTTAGATGTTCTTCATCAGACTGTGAAAACACTGTAATGTCATCCAAATAAATCACAACATTTTTTCCTTTTCCCCGACAAAGGCTATATCCATATCTATTTGAAATGTCACACCGACATTCATCGGACCAAATGACGTCTTTTCATACATGAAGGTACCCCAAGGGGTAGTGAAAGTTGTCTTTTCCCTATCATCTGGATGGATAAAAATCTAATTATACCTCGAGAATCCATCCACCATTGACATTCTCTCAGTACCCATTACTTGCTGCAAAACCCGCTCAATCTTAGGCAATGGGTAATTGTCTTTAAGTGATTTTTTTTTAAATTACGAAAGTCCACACATAATCTAATCTATCCATTCTTTTTTTTGACTAGAACTAGGTTAGCCACCCATGATGAATATCTAAGTGGAACAATGATTTTTGTATCCAGTAATTTTTTAACCTCCTTCTCTATGACTCGAAATAAAGCAGGATTTATTCTTCTTAATTTCTATCTAAAAGGTTTTACATTAGGATTTAAAGGAACTTTATGCTGAATAATATTAGTTTCATAAGTTGTTTAAGTCCTGGTAAGACAAAGAAAAGACATCAACATGCTCCTTCAATAATTTAATGTACCTATTTCTTTGCTCAGCTGAAAGGGATTTTGAAATCTTTACCATTCTAGGTTTCTCCTCTATGCTAATATTACATTCTACAACATTCTCTTTTGAAGATTGCATTGCTGGTTTCAATGGAGTATCATCTTTTGAAAAAATTATTTCAAGAGGGAGCAATCCTTTGGGAAGAAAATTACCTTTAAATTCAATAATCTTATGTCCAGCAATCTCATTTTCTGAATATTCATCAACCTCTACAAATTCCTCATCCTCATCTTGATCAATCAACAAATTAGCAAAAACCCTCCATTGTTTGATATTATTTGGTACTGAAGGTTTGTACCTGACTTCAATGGGGTATTTTAACTAAGTTTGCTTCGGAATTATGAAATGTGTGGCTGCTAAAGCAAGTGAATCAGTTGTCTGGTTATGATCTCTAGGAATAAAGGAAATATAAAATGCAATAAAGAAGTTATCAATCATGTTCAAGACCTCATTCCTATATACTTTCAACAAATCCTACTTTACTTGATATTTGTCCCTTACCTATTGGACAACTAATTCGGAGTCACCATAAACAGAAATTTGTTGAATTCCCAGGTCGTTTGTAGCCTTTAAACCCAGTATCAAATCCTCATACTCTGTTGTATTGTTTGTAGCTACAAACTCCAATTTATACATCAAACTTATCAGCTCACCACTAGGGGAAACCAAAACAATACTTGCTCCTACTCCTTCTTTAGATGAAGAGCCATCGAAATACATTTTCCACAACTCATCCTTTTTTTCAATAGAACGTTTGACTGGTTTTTCTTCTCAACCTGTAACATACCAGTTGAATTGTCATAACTGAAATGTAACATGCATGAGCCCAAATCCTTCTCTACAACATAATGTGGATGATTTGTCAGGTTGTTGTCATTAGTGACAATGTAAGCATACTGTAATTGTCTATACAATCTCCTATTCTCTCCTCCAAACATAGGGATTGTTGCATATGATAAATCCATTTGTAAATTACCCCCCATCTTCTTGGCCCAAGATCTTGAAAGTAACATTCCAAATTTAGGAGTAATATCTGCCACCACCACATCCATAATGACACTCTTCATAGGTAATTGAATTAAATTAACCACCATATTCTTAATCACTCCCAAACATTTGACAACTCTAGAATCAAATGCATATAATTATTGATAGGGTTTTGTGATACTTAACCCCAAAGCCTCCATGACTGTTTTTGGCATCAAATTGTAAGAAGCACCATAATCAAATAAACAATTACGAATCATTTGATCATGGATAGTCAATGTTATATGTAAAGGTGGAGATGAGTTTGAATCACTTTCAATTTTATCAGCTAAATTAGAACCAATAAATATTTTAGGATGTTCTTCCTGTAAATTCAAAGTATATGAGGGTACTTGGTTAGCATTTGAACCTATCATCTTGAGAACTGGATTTCTATAGCATGGATTCTTCATTAACTCAGTAAAGGGGACTGGAATTTTGATTTTACACGATTCATTTTCAAAATTGAATGTTTGCACATTCTTGTCTATCCCTTCATTTCCTGCAATCTTATTTGACTCACCTTGATCTGTTCTCTTATCCTGTGCTTGACTAGATGACTATTTAGGAGATGAAATTGTTTTCTTCTTTGGAATGTGAGATACTTGCTTTGGACCAGACCTTAAATTAATAGACCTTCTTGGTTTTGATTGACCTATCTTAGCTGAAATTTGAGGAGCCAAATCACTTTCTATTTGGTAAAAATTTTCATCGAAAAATTCAGAATTCAGATATTCATCTTCTGTTAAGAAACCTTCAATTGCTAATTCTCCAAAATAATTCATATCTTGATTTAAATATTCATCTTGCACATCTTCACCCTCATCAGTTTCATCTATCATATTATTATGCAGTAGAGGGGGAACTCTTTGATCCTCATTTTCTCTTCTCTCCCTCTGTATATCATTGTTTCTTCACTCTCTAGGGATAAATATGGGTGCAAACTAACACCTAAATTGATTAGGATTATTAGGTTTCTTTCTCCTTCTTGTGCAGGTCTGTTTGAATTCTTTTCCAATTCCAATTTATTTAGTTTTTCTATTAAAATATTGAATAACTTAGCCATTTCATCAATTTTACTATCAGCTAACTGTGATGTGGAGGGTGCTAGAATCACTTCTTTCTTACCTTTTCTATCATATGTTTTCTAATTTGAATTCACTTTAAGTCCGTTCGAAGCTAAGATATTGGATTCTACCTCTAATGCAGCTTCTTGCATGTTTAATAGAATGGTTGGTATTCTCTCTCTTAGATGTAAAGAGAATTCATGGTCAAAAGCATTAGCATAAGTAAGCTTTGCTGAAGTTTTAGAGTGTTTGATTTCTGCCAGAATCCTACCATACATATTGTTAAATCTTTTAGAAAAATATTCTATGGTTTCATCCTTTTTCCTCCTTAAGGATCCAAATTTAGTAATATAATAAGTGTGATATTTTTTGTCACCCCATTGCCTCATAAATGCATCCTGTAACTCCTCAATCAAGGTGATTGAATTGTCTAGTACTTCCCTGAATCACTTCCTAACTTCCCCATCTAGACTCTACACAAACATTCTCATCCATACATATTTTGCTTCAATGTTTTGGTTATCTCCATAACTAAGGAAGGCATCCCAATGTTCTTCATCAGTTGTTTCTCCCCGACCATTGAACCTTGGTAAATATTTCTGATAATGACCTCGAGGAAGGGCATTCAATGGATGAAGAAGGACTAATGGTGCATACCTAACAACCACAATTCTATCCATCATGTCCAAAGGCAGATGTCCTACCGTTGTGAAACTACTAGGGTTTGGTGAAGGAAAAGGTTTGTTTACAAGACTAGAACTTGGACGAAAAGGGATTTTGCTGGTTTTGAATTGAAACAAAGGGATATTTTCAGGAGACTGAGTTTTTTTATTTTTTAAAGGACCATGGGTCAGTAAAAACCTAGAAGCTGCTAATCAGTAAAGTAGGTATTGATCATGAAAGAATTTATTTTTTCTCTTCTAAATGTGGAAAAGGTGATACTAGGTCAAAAAACTCAGAAGTACATAAAGAAGGAGAAGACTGTGATCTATGAATTTTCCTAGCTCCCTTCAAAATGTGTTCTGGATCAAAGACACCTTGATGCAAAGGTGAAGTAGGATTTCTTCTAATTCCAACCCTTTTGGTAGCCATTCTGGACCCTGTTTGGTGAAAAAGTAGTCTAAATGATTTGCTCATTTTGCTCACTTCTCAAAATCAGTTGAATGATGAAAACCTAAGGAAGATATACTTCAGTTTCTTCCCCGGAAACGGCAGCAAATATGTTTGTGCTAGAAATTGTTCCTAAACTACCACAAGAACAAGACAACACAATATCAAAAAGAAAACAAAATGAAATTGGTTTTTTTAGGTTTTTGGTTTAAAAATTCATCAGCAAGGAGGTAATAAACATTCACAAGCTAATACAAAAATGAATCATGCACAAGTTAGATAAACTAGGGATCAAACACATCCCAATAAGCCATAAACATTACACATGAAATACTAATTCAACCCACATGCTACAATCATTTACACGAATAAAACCTGTAAACAAGAAATGAAATTGTAGACTAAGCAATCAACTAGATCAGAAATAAAACAACATGACACATAAAAAGGATTATCAGTTGATATATAATCAATAACAGTAATCAACTTACATAAGAGTTATAAGTGCTAGCTTGAGATATTAGAGCTTAAAATCCTCTCCTTGAGTCAAAATTCGAACCCTACTTTCATCTGATTTCCTACTTTTATCCTTCTTTCATCAAAAAATAGTTACATAACTAACTAAATAAATTTTAGGTTAAGCCTTGAAACTGCTACTAAGATAATTCTTTTTTCAAAATAAAATATTAGCTATTACAAAAATAAACCACATGACACATGTCAGTAGTAATCTTTATAATTTTTTGGATTCCTTAGCCAGTAATGCAATCCCCTCTAAAGCATGCACAAGGTCTTCACTTAGTAAACTTGTCACATAGCACTTGCAATCATGGGATATTAAAGAATACCTTTAATTTCTAGAGATATTGACCCAAAATATTTTTGTTGAAACCCCCTCCCAATACTTAAAACCTCCTTCCCACCCATTTTTATACCTCAATCCTTATAAACNAAAGCATGTGACTGCCTTCTAGTTCTTAGCTGCTCTGCTTCCAGATCTTCAATCTTCTTTGACAGTCTCTCATTCTGCTAGGTCAAGTCTTTAATTGTTTGGTTCAATTCCCCAAACTGACTTTGAGTCTGCTTCTTTTTCCTTAAATATTATTTTGAAATAGAAATTAACTCCTGGTAATGTGTGTTTATGTCATCTAGATCTTCCCTTATTCTTCGGTTAGTCATGACAAAACCCTCATTTGTTTCATTTAGAAAACTAATTTGATACTTGCACCGCTTTATTGTTTTTTGTAGATTTTCAATTTCAGAATATATCCATAGTGCCTCTTTTGCTGTAGAAGTCTTATCTAATAACCATGGAATGTTCATTTTCCTAAAAATCAAATCATCATATTCTTTGTCTTTATCTGCTTCTTCTACAAGAGCTTCTAGAGACCTATCTCTTTCAGTACTAAAAACCTTTGGTTGTTCTGCAACATTGTTTTTCCTAGTGATGAGTCTAGAGTCACTGAATGTTCCTTCTTACTATGAACCTGCTTAGAATCTAGGCCTTCTTCTTCTTCCAAGTCTTCTTGAGAAGAACAGTCTTCAATTACAGTCACCTTCTCTTTCACAAACTTTGGATTTAAAATCTTTTTCATGTTAAGCCTTAATTTCTTTTTAGCACTTGGTTTAGGTCTCCATCTCGTTTCTGCTCCTCCTAGCATTACAAATAATTTTCCTTGATGCTTAACAACTGAGAGTTATACAATGTCACATTTTAATCCTGCTGCAACTGACTCTTCTTTATACTTTTCATTTGAACTCTGTGGATTATGAGCTTTCAACTTATCTGTAATAGGAAACTCCATTATATCTTCTTTTATACCTATGATACTTTGATTATGTTCTAACTTAACTCTTGCCTTCTTCTTGCTTTGTATCAACTCTATGGATTTCTTCTAGATTCTCTGAAAACTGCTCTTGATTTTCATTGAGTGCTCTTCTACTCTCTTCATACACAGAGTCTTCGAATTTCTGAACTGAACCTTCTTCTTGAATACTGTCCTTCACTAGCTCCTCAACTATTTCTCTCTTTAACCTCTTTACAAGGAAATGATGTTTGTTCATTTGCCTCTTTTTTGGTTGACCTTCTTGCTGAGTATGAATACCTGAGCAAAACACAAAGTGTTCCCAGGTTCTACCCTTTTTCTGAAGAATTGTGTTAACAATCAACTTTATAAGTCCATGATGAAATATATATTGCTAAGTGGGGTCTTTATGCCCTTTTACTCTATCTGACATTTTCTGCAAGCTTTTTAGAAAGAAAAAGGGTAAATTCATTTTGGACTCTTGATTTAAATGCTGGAGGAATTTGATATGATATTTAAAGACTAAGGAAAATCTACCCTCACAAGTGATTTAACTCTATAGAATTCTGATAACCTCTCTCCACTCAGGCTTGAATTTATGTAACTGTACACTCTTGCCCCAGTCTAGGGTTTTGACCTCTGACAATAACAAATATTTTGAATTGATAGTGAAGGGTATTTTCTTGAACCAAAGTTATCCATCACCTTCTATGCCTGTGGATTCTTCAATTAACTATTTGGGAGTTCAAATTTGAGGGTGTCCAATGAAACACTGTTCTTCTCTAAACCCTGTGCAAATTTGTATGATAATTCTTAGTTAAATCTATCGATTCTCTGGAAGAAACCAAACCAGCCAACCCTTTGAAAAATCACAGCACAATAAGGAAAACTTTCTGCCCAGATTGTATCCATAGGTTCAACTCTGTTTTTTTTACCGCGCTTCTTCATCTCTACTATGCAACCCTAAGTTATGAATTTATTTTAAAACAGTCCAAAAATATTTTGAAAATGCTTCTGTGTAACAATGAAACTTGAAGCCTAGTAAATTCGTGACAAACAAATTCATGATTTTTTTCAATTTTCCCCACAAAACCAACATGCTGTCAATGTAAGCCGGAATTTTGTTAATGATTTTTCTACCTGGTCGCACGTCTATCATGATGATGAACAAAGCTGTTGAATATGCACTATCATGTCTTCATATGTATCCAACAAACTTCCACATATTTATCTTCAACGACCATGAATACCCACTGGCTCCTTTAATAATTTTATCAAATTAAAAATTGACAGGTAACACCACGATCCTCAATAATCCTTGCCACTTCTTGTTCACCCATCGTAATCATTACTGGGTTCTAAACACGTATCTTTCTGTCCTCATAGGTGTTAAACGACATCCTCTACTTTTGAATACACAACATCATCGTTATTTGTCGTAATTTTACAAATACGATATTCCTGTAGCGACGTCCTTCTTAGACCTTCACTCCTCCGCTACAAGAATCGTCCTTTGCATATTTTAAACCAATGCTTTAAAAGAAAGGGATATCCATAGAGCATAAAACTTGAAATAAACTTTATTATAAGTTTTTGAAATCTTAAAGATATATATATTGACTAATAATCCCAAAGAACAAACCTTAAAACTAAAAAAAATGAAATAATTAAACCATTAAATTAATTAAATCCAACAAAAAGTGTTGATTGTCAAAAGTTCTTAAAACCAACTTAAAATGTAAAATCATATTAAACTAATGCTTGAAAATTAGGGCAAAAAGAATAAATAAACTAACAACAAGATCTAGTTATAACATCTACAATATAAAATTTGACCCTAAAGATTGTAGAAATATTTCAGACTGAGTTTCAATAAATTAAACAAATGGAAATCTAGTTGAAGCATGTATTCAATATAAAGATTCTCCATTAGTATCATCAACACTACTTAGTAAAAATATGTAAAGACTAGAAAAGGAAAAAACCTAATACCTACAACTTTCATCTTTTAATGGCAGAAAACCTTGTACACTTAAACACACAAAGTTGATAAGAACTAAGATATCTCTGACCTCAAATATTTCAACTAGAGAAATTGGGAACTACCACATTAATCCCAACCATGACCCAGAACCTTTCTTGGTTTTAATCTGGTTCCTCCCGAGTTGGTTCCAACATGCAAGTAGTCTATATCTCCTAAAGGTAATGCTTCTCCTATTTGGAATATTAGGTTCTGTACCATATTTCTTTTATTTTGGAAAATGCTCTCCAAAATTATTAGGAAATACTGATCAGATGCCTAAGCCTTCCTTTGGCTTGGGTCTTTATAGACAATCTTTAGGAAAAAGACAATCAAACTTCAGTTAGATCAAGAATCCATTAATTTCTTGAAAATAATCTTGAATTGAGTTATGTGAGTTTAATAAATATTTGTCTTAACTTAGGAACTCTTTCACTAGTTCCTAATTTGACTCTTTAGGATTAAATATTTATTTAATCATTTTAAAATAATAAATACATAAACTCCTTATTTATTATTTGTAGTCATCTTTATTTTCTTATATATACTATATATAGTTTATTCTTTTACTCATACATACATACATACATACATACATACATACATACATATTTATATATATATATTATTTTGATATTTATTTATGCATCATATGACATGATCTCATTTACATAGTTCTTTCATTAGCTTATAAACTTTTCTTTTATCAAGGAATTTAGGTAGGGTTGGTAAACTAAGTTAGGCAGCTCTAAACCTCCTTGCATGTTGGATTACCTCGTATATCGTGGTAGTTCTTCAATACTTGACGAGTAGTATAAATTCAAAATTTCATCTAATCAACTTAAAAATAAGTAAGATAAGGTCGATGCTTTTCATAGTCATGTTTACTCAACATAATTAATTTTTAATAAATCCTAGCGTTATTCAGAGCCCACACTCAACACTAAAACTAGGATTTACACTTGGTGCAATTCCATAGCCTCACGCTCAACACTAATTCAAGGATGTACTTGTATAATACACCTAGGGATACATGGCCAAAGATTTGATGTTCCAGAGCTTATGCTACACATCAATTTGGAATGTTCGAGGGCTCATGCCCAACACTTCCAATTCTTATTATTCATGTTCTCCAAAACTTCTGCTTAACACAAACATCTCATAACTCGTGTTCCACATTTGGTGCTCAACACAAAATCAAATCATTCATGTGCTTGAGAGCTTGCACTCAACACAACATCTCATCACTCACGTGCTTCAGGGTTCGTGTCCAACACATCATAGAAATCGATCATGCATTCATTTTTTTGCACATTTTATAACAATAATCATCTCAGTAGATGCATCACATAATATATCCAGTACATCGTACTATGACCATAAACTCGTCCATCAGGGTCCATGCCCAACATATACAATCACATACATGATAAATAACATATGAATTGGCTTATCTTCAATATATCTAACAAATAATCATACACATGTGCAGTGGGGCCTTACGCCCAATATATAAAACATAAAAATCAAAGTAATATCATATGCAATGGGGCTTATGCCCATTAGTGTTAGGTCAAAATTCAGGATATTACAACATCCTTGCACCAGAGTTTTTCTTTTGGCAATAATTCGGTCCTGGCTATGAGTTGACAATGTAGCCAGGTAGTTAATGGAAAGCTTAAATGTATGTTTGATATGGATCTTGACCCTCCATCTCTCAGAATCATTGGAAAGGGATTTTTATATGGTTTAATACAAATTTTCAATATCTAGATTTTTCCATTTTGCATTTGACTTTTGGTCTGCAACATGTTGCTTGGTATAATCTCGGTCCTTTCCTGGTTGTGTTGTGTAATTTGCTTGAACCACTTCACAGTTGTTTTAACAAAGATTATTATTTATTTTTAGGTATACATTGAGGTTTTTAGTGGAGTTAATGGATGCCAATGGATTCATCCTTACTGGTTTGATGCAGAGAAGAAGAAGAAGACCAACATTAGTTAGATCTTCCAAGACTTCTACCAGATGAATGAAACTTAGTTGATTTCCACCTAGTTTTCAAAAAAAAATTCCAGAAATAATTCATGAGTAAACAAATCAGTTTGGCTTCATTTTGTAGGCATAGGAGTGATAAGGGCGTCTAGGAGGACCCGACCCCTGGCCCTCTCTACATTTGTAAAAAGCTAAGGTTATAAATGCAGTTTATCATCCTTCTTCCTTCAGTTTTCAAAAATTCAAAAATATTATGACTGCATTGTGGGTAATGTAGGTTAAGAGATGGCCGACAAGGGTGGTGACAGGGTCACCTCCTCTCACACATTCCACTCTAAATGCCAAGGGTGAGTGTGTGAAACCTTACTCTGTTTAAATTTTATCCAAACCTAATCTTTTCTCATCAAGTACTAACATTAATCAATTGTTGATAATGCATGTACCCTCTGACATGGATGCGCTCGGTTTGCATCAATCGTCCACCAACAGTTAAATTGGTAAGGGTTAAGTAGTTTAGGTTGCAAAGACCATGTTGCTCCCGCAACTTTTTCTCCCCGATTTTAATTTTTTTTACTTAAACTCTGGGCCCCTCCTCATCAATCTTTTTTTTGCGTGGTGATTGTTAAAAGCTTGATCCTCTCTGGCATATCTGTTTTCGTTGCACTTTAAAAATAGATGTCCGTAGGTTTATATGTGCCTTGTTCTTTTTGGTCTAAGTCATGAGTGTCTGTTTTACTGGCCAAAGAGAAGGAAAAACTTTGTTCTTTTGAGTTTCCATTCTATGAAGGAGCGAACCTAGCTGTGCCCGAACCTTAAAGCGGTTTGAATCCTCGAGTTTTTCTATAAATCGGGCCTCTTTTCCTGCTGGATCGAGGGCTACGAAGTCTCAACCCTTCCGCCGTTGCGGCTCCTAGACTTTTCTTTCGTCCGATTTCCTAAACCGTCCGATGCCCGATTCGTTTAGTTTAAATCGCTTGTCCATAAGTTTCCACTCGCCCGGCGTTGCGGCCGGGAGGACATAGTTGGCTTCTGATTCAAGTATCATCCGACGTTCGACCTTTCTTCCCCCGCCCGAACTAAGTTTTTCCACCTCGTCGCCTATCTCCGACCATTGTTCCGTCTGCCATTGCGGATGAGCCACCCTTCCTGGTTCCCGAAGCACTCTTCCCCCCGACGTCCGATTCTCACCTTTTCGCCCGTGTTTTCAGGCACCCGGTCCTTGTACTCCTCCGCCGTTGCGGCACCTGAAGTCTCGTCTCATCCGATGTAGAATTTGGCCGACCATCGATTATATTTTCGCCCGCCCAGAGCTTAATCAATACCTTGTCCGGGTGAACCTGGCTAGTCTCTTGCGGATTTACAATGCTGGGCTGAGAATGTTTAATGTTTAAAAAACTCCCCTTTGCAACGAATAATGCATTGTAATTGTTTGCAGAAGGAATTCGGTGCTACTGAAGCGACCATGGGCTAAGACTTAGCTTGTTCGGACCGGAACCGGCACGATCACAAGGAAGGCGAAACGCAGAAAAAGAAAAAGCAACCTAGAGTGGAGGAAAGGACAAAACAAACGAATGACAGAGGCACCGATGAGGAAGACTCATCAGTTACTGGTCAGAAGATAAACACTCATAGAGAATGATTGGGAAAACGCAACGGCCAGAAGAGGAAGCTGAAACGTTGAAGATGCTGGAGAGTCACGCAGTGAGAGGCAGCCCAAGGGGTAAGGTTTGTAGTTTAAATATTTGGAAGTAGGACTGAAATGGGGCTTTTTCCCCTGGAAAATTTTGTACATGTTTGCTTGTAAGAGGAACTACTTTGTTTTGCAAAGGAAACTGCAATTTTGCCTATTGGAGAGAGTGTAAAGTGGAACGTATCAATGCAACTCAATGAATAAATGTTGAAGAGGAACTATTTCGTTTTCAGCTTTGTTTCATTTACTGTAAGAATATTTAATGTTCTGAACCTATGTTCTGGTTAAATGTTCTTCAGTAGTTTCTGGGATATTTTTCCACTATGAGCAATAAATGTTGTTATAAAATGATCGGCTATCTGGTTATTTAAAAATCTGTAAGCGTTCATGTACTTTAGAAGAAGTATTAGCTATCTGTGTTTCTTTTAATGTACGTGAAAATGTATTGCTCATTCGAAATGATAATATTGCTCCCTAGGGATAGTTTAGATAGTTAGTTTATTTCTTTTGTTTTGGTCTAGCTGCCCGTGAGCAAAAGACGAGAGGTAAGAACCTGTGCATCACTTTGTGACCGCTCCCTGCACCTTGATCGCCCTGCATTTAGTTAGGCACTTGCATATCATTTCTTTAAGTCAAAAATGCAAATTCCGGTGGACCGGGCCGCAACCGGTAAAACCCTCATTTGTTACTTTGACCTACGGTAGCCGGACCATAAACCGGACGGATTCCCTATACCAAACAGTCAACAGGCTAGTTGGGAACATTGATTGGGGAGAATCCCTTACTGTTGTCGCTTGCGAATTTCCAGGCCTCAACAGACCCTTCACTTGGTTTTAGTCCATGTAGGAAGTGGGTATTTATCCACTCTTATGAAGATAAGTTGGAATGTGTAAATAAACTATTTATGAGTCCACAATAGCTTGCAACAATGGCTTTGTCGACTCTATATTCCAATGTTGCTGTATTTTCTTTTTGTATGTATATGTTATGGTTTTGTTGGACGGTGGATTCAATCTTAATGTAGTAACAACCACTAAAGGTTTATGTGGAAGTAGAGTTAAGAACCCATACCCCTATTTTGATATTTAAATATTTTAATAAAACCCATTGGGTCTATACTAGCTTATAGTTGGAGATTCTCTATTAATTTGGTGCGTTCCATCAATTCGAATGTACCTATCGTAGTTGTATTAACATGATGCATTCCATTGTTTAAGCCAGTACTAATTCCACACAATAGTTGTTGGATGGTTTTTATATTGATGAAATAAATAAATATGTGTGTGATTCAATTTCGTGGATACAACTCGCTTTAGACAGAGTTAAAAGTCTCATGGTTTAGATACCCATGAATAGAGACTATGTGTTTGTATTGAAAGTCTATATTAAATTTTATTTGCTTAGATCTTACTAGATCTATGTGTAGTAGGGAAAGATTGATAACAATTCTAGAACTCGATTTTGATATTAATGACTAGATGTCTAAATTTACTCGTAAAACAATCTACCAATTGATTTAATAATCAGATCTGGGTTTATGGTTTTGTTGTATTAATGCAGATATCGATCTGCATTTGCATGGTTTTGGGATAAATGAGATGTTTTTCTTTTTATTTTTACTCTGAACTACTTAGAGCATTTTTTTGACTTACGGACTTGTTTCTTTGAAAACAAGAAGCCTCTTGACTCTTAATCTATTTTAAAAGCATCATTCATCACTCTTTTGTTTATTGTTTAAATATTGAAATTGTCTTTCCATAAAATAATTCATTCAACATAATATATATAGGGAACCGACCGTAGTCGTGAGATCTACGACAGTATGATTCTAGTTTGAAATAAAATTTTAAATTGATATGGTTGTTTAAAAAAGAAAATGAAAGACGCGATCTAGTTATGTAGGAATCCATCGACTTCAACGAAAATGGTTAGTTGAAATAAATCCATTTAAAATAATGTAATAGAACATAAGAAAACATAGATTAGAACATTTATCCAAATCTATGATCGTTTTTTGTTTAGGTTTCCTAATTATGCTAACATTACAACCATTATTATATGAATCTCTGATTTGGGTATGGAATCTCAAATAGAGATTTGTTATAATATATTAAGATCATAAATCTATGGCTACTAATTAAGGTTAATTTACATTACATAATAACATAAATAAGGAAGATAATAGGAAGAGATACATAGTACCATTACTGTAAAAATGTAAATATTATTCATAATTAACTTTAAATTTTACTTTAAACAAGTCTAGAACATATAAGAAGTAGAATAGGGAACCTCACACCAATGTAGAATAGGGAACTTGATGCAGCTGCGTGCCCCTTTGGCGGTGGGCTCTTTTTTTCGTCTATATGTTGCATCTGTGTTGTGGCGACGACGGATCTACAGGGCCTCGCTTGGTCTTAGTTGACGATAGTTTTGTGGTGGTGGTTAGTGTCGATGGGTGGTGGAGTGCCTAGCTGGCTCTTATCTTGCAGGCACTTCTTCATTTGCATTGGATTTGCTTGTTCATGGAAAGTTTAAGTTATTTTCTTTCTTTTTTGATATTTGGACAGCGTGCAACCTTCTAGGGTTTTTCTGCTATGTTTTTTGCTATGATACTTTGGGAAAATCTATAGAATGCTTTGACATGGTTTTTTTCTATTTCGAGACAGCTTTGGTTGTGTTTCTTGGACTTTGGTGTATGTTTACATGGGTGGCTTGGTGGGGGTGCAGTGCTGCCCTTCCCATTGACGTTTCTGGTGGGAATTATCATCATGAGTCTTGTTGTACGGGATCTCCCTGATATTTGGGCATCTTCAGTTTTTGTTTTTGCTAGGTTTTGATGATATTTTGTTCTCGATGTAACAATTAATTTTGTTTTCTGTTGAAAATGTATGGGGCATATTTTTTTCCTTATATACATCTGCGAATGTAATTTTGTGCTTTATTAAAATAAAATCACGAATTTTTCGAAAGAAAAAAAATGAAATATTTTTTTGATATAAACAATTAATTTAATAATAAACATTCATGCTTAAAAAGAAAAAAAATAATGCTCTTAATTCAAAATTGAGTGAGAGTAATGACATAATGTATATAATTTTGTTAAAAAAACACAAGATTTATGGTACTTTTGCCCTACATTAATAAGGAAATATATTTTTTGGTGCGCTCCAACATAGTATATGGGGAGATGCTCTTAGTCAAGTTATGCTAGCCCACATAAATAAAAAGTATTAAAAAAAATGAAAAATATAAATTACATATAAACTTAAATAAAAATAAATAAAAGTAAACTAGCATAAATCCATTTTAAATAAGGGGTCTCTCAAATATAAAGAGGGATTGATAGATCTCACTTTAAAATGGATCTATGTTAGTGTTATAAACAATTAATTTAAAAAAAGAAATGTTGTTGGTGTGTGGTATTGTAATACAATTTTAAATATTGTTAATTTTTGTTATAAACAATTAATTTTAAAAATAAGTTTTAAAAACAAATGTTGATGATTGGTTTGTGGTATTCTAATAAAATTTAAATTTAATTTAATAATAATATAAAGTTTTATAATGAAATAAAATGTTTTTTCATAAATAGTTATAACAATAAAAGTTTAGTAAATTAATACTTAATATAAGCAATTTTGATATTCAGTATTGATAGGTGTATTAAATTGACCATTTAGAAAAGAATAAAAAAATGACCAAAAAAAATGTCAATTTGAAAGCTTATTTCGATTAGATTTTCATTAATTCAAAAGTCATGCAAAATGATGCAATGGATTGTTGTGAACGGCGGCGCAGATTTGGATCACATGTTCAAACGCATGTTCAATGATTTAAAGTCACGCATTTTGCTGAGAAAATGATGATAGTCGTTATTAATGATGAATGTTCTACGTACTAAACATTTGGATATTCAATTTTTTACCATCGAGAAGTCATGATTTTGTAATCGTTTCATCGCTGTAAATGTAGCTGGTTCGTAAAGGGTTTTTTCAATGCAGAGAAGTTCTTTTCGTGAGGGCAATGCTAAATTGTCCCGTGCATTTTCTTCCTAAATTTTTCCATCGCGCCGAGTATAAAAGAAATATGCCCGTGTTCAATTCATCTGTGGTTTTTTAGTTGGAGATGTCGGAGGTTTTCTCTTTTGGCGTTGTTAATTGAGTTTACATACGAATTTTATTTTCAATGTAGAGAATGTAACAATATTGAAATGTACTATCCTCAATAACGCAGAGAACATTACAAGTCTCTAATTAATTATCGATGATAACGCAGAGAAAATAGAAACATTGAAACGATAACGCAGATAAGAGAGCAAGCCTGGAAGGAATTATCAACGAACGATTCATTGGGAGAATGTCAAAGATGTATATCCACATTAATACCTAATTCCATGGACTTCATCGACTAATTTCTGTGGGCTATATTTAATTCATCTCTAGAATACTACGGCGAAGGTAGGGTGTGATAATTATCTTAATCCAAGTGCGGGAAAGAGCTTATAAATAGCGCCATGAGACACTGAAATCAAACGTCTTGAGAAAGAGTGAACGAGTTGAATTACTTGACGATCATAATGTTTACAGTGAATATTCATGCATGGATTCTGCTTCTACTCATTATTTTGAGCAGTAATCAGAGTTTATACTCTTCTTAGGCAACGACAGCACCCTCTGGTAAGAACATGGATCATATTGATGTTAACCAAAACCAAGACAACTAAACTTGAGTTTACTGCTCAGTTAACATTAAAAATTTAATTTTCACTTTTCACACAGACTTTTTTTTCTTTTTTCCCCACTAGTCTGGTGAAACTTGTCTAAGTCTCGACTAGACAAGTTTATAAATTTTAGTCGGTTATACCGACTGATTTTACCTCGACCACTTGTCACTTGGAGTCGACTTCTAAGTCGGCTCACCTCTTCGACCTCTTCGACCTCTCAAGTCGACTCACTCAACCGACCTTGTCTGTTCACTTTGGTCAAAATCTATAGAGTATTTTTCTTAGTCCAAGAGACTTAAGAAATTACAAATGCTTTTCACCTATGAGTAAGATGAAGTAAAATGGACACATTAACAAATCCAAATAACTTATAAAAAACATATGCCCAAATATGTAGGAAGACTCTAGTCAAGCAATGTGCCGTAAAACTTGGAACTTTCAGGCCTTGAGAAATTTATGGGTTCTTTGATCTTTCACTTAACTAGTAAATGTAAAAGACATTTACACAAGTAAATATGGAAATATTATGCAGACAAATAAACATGCATTCAACCATAAACTATTTCATATATATAACTATGCGGAAATAACAATGGTATTACAAACTTGTGTATCCAAACGTGTGGGCTCACTGAGTGTTCCTTTTATAGAGCTTTTACTCTTCGACTAAATCACTTACACAGAAGCTTGAGCGTCGACTTCTCTTTCTCTCTTCTTCTCACCCTGAGTTCCTGCATTGTCTAACTTGATTTACAATTTGCTTCTACTATTTATAGGCAACCTGAAAATTGCTTCTACATGGATCGACTAACTCACCATTAAATACTGTAATAACTATCTACCTAACAACTTAGCTTCAGAAATAAATTTGACTGGTTTCCATTGCCGAATCGTGGACTCTTCCCTCTTGTCAGACTCACCGACAAGATCTTGACTGATACAGACTCTGACAGAGTCGATGGAGAGTCAAGTATGGATCTACGAGTAATTACTTTTTCCAGCACTCCCCCTTAATTATGAGCATATGGGGATTTTTAAAACAAAATTTACAAAATGTTTCAGAGCTTAGACATGCTCTGTTTATGACAGAGTTCACTGTGGAGAACTTGTCATTCCAAGATAACTACGTAGATACTGGAATGTGTCCTTTGCCAATGGTTTTGAAAAGATGTCTAAAGTTGATCTTCAGACCTGCAAAATTCCAAACAAATTTCCTTGTTGTTTACGAACTCTCTTATGAAATGAAAGCTTGTGTCGATGTGCTTGGTTCTCTTGTGAAACACATGATTTTTTTATAATGCTATGGCTGAATTGTTGTCGCAGAAGATTGTTGTCGGTTCTTGATGGTTCTGTGACAAGTCTTTTAGCACTCTCCTCATCCAAACAGCTTGACATGCAGCACTTGTTGCTGCAACATACTCTGCTTCAGCTGAAGACAAAGTTACTATGGGCTGTTTCTTTGAATCCCATGAAACAACACATGTACCAAAATGAAATGCGTACCGAGATGTGCTTTTCCTGTCATTTATGATGCCTCCATTGTCATTGTTAGTGTAACCAATGTGTTTAAAATTTTCTGAGGTTGAATACATAATGCCAAAGTCTTTTGTACTACTTACATACCTCAAAATTCTTTTACCTGCTTTCCAATGTGAGTCTTTTGGTGACTACATGAACCTTGAGATCAGACTTACTCCATACATGATGTATGGTCTTGTCGCTGTCAAGTACATAAGGCTTCCAACAAGATTTTGAACAGCGTAGGATCGACAGTGGGTCCTTCATCATCTTTGCTCAAATTTAAACCTGTTATTACTGGTGTTGGGGCTGTCTTGCAATTAGACATGTTAAACATTTTTAAAACTTCACTTGCATAATTAGACTGTGATATAAAAATACCACTTTCAGACTGTTGAACTTCAATGCCCAAAAAAAACTTCATAAGCCCCAGATCAGTCATTTCAAATCCACTTTCCATGACTTTTTTAAAATCTGTTATGCCAAAATCACCAGTAAATATTAAATCATCTATATATAAGCAGACAATGAACATCTTACCTTGCTCATTCACTTTGGTGTACAATGTCGGCTCACTTTCACTTCTGTGAAATCCATTTTCAGTGAGATAGGAATCAATCCAATTGTACCAAGCTCTAGGAGCTTGCTTCAAACCATATAGTGCATTTTTCAGCTTGTACACTTTATGTTCTTGACCTGGAACTTCATACCCTTGTGGTTGTTCCACATATACTTCCTCTTCTATATAGCCATTTAATAATGCCGACTTGACATCCATTTGATGAACATGTCATTTGTTTCGTGCAGCAATGGCCAAAACTGTTCTGACTATATCCATGAGTGCAATAGGTGCAAACGTTTCATTGAAGTCTATGTCGGGTTGCTGTGTGAACCCTCTTGGTACCATTCTTGCTTTGTTCTTTTGCACATTCCTATCAGCATCTTCCTTTTTCTTATAAATCCATTTGACAATGATTACATCCTTGTCTTTTGGTACATCAACCAGTTCCTATGTCTGGTTCTTCTCAATGCATTCTATTTCTTCATCCATGGCTTGTGCCCATACTTCTCCTTCAAAAGATTCTTCAAATGTTAGTGGATCATATAAAGGACAAAATAATGCAAAGAGAGAGAATTAATTAGGTGTACCAGCTTCATATATCTCTCGCATAATTCTTGTCTTCACCGATTCTGTCGTTGTCGACCATGATGAAATGCTTGATGGAGTCTGCTATCCTCTTGGTGTGCTTGTCGGTGTAGCTTGAGCTACTACTTGTGTCGATGGTCCTTGTGCTGAACCATGTCTTGGTGTCATGGGAATCGAAGGTGCTACGACTAGTTGAAATACATGTGGTATTTGAACCACTTCCTCTTCCATATCGTCATTGTTGACATTTATGTCGATAGTTCCATCCCATGATTCATTATCTACAAATTGAACATCTCGACTGATTATCACTTTCCTTGCGACAGGGTCATACAACATGTATGCTTTTGTGTCTTCAGAATAACCAACAAAAATACATTTCTGTCCCTTCTTGTCTAGCTTCCTTCTCAGCTCATCTCGAACATGAGCATATGCAACACAACCAAAAAATTTTAAATGTGAAACACTATGATTCCTACCTGTCCATGCTTCTTGGGGAACTTTGTTCTTCACACTCTTTGTTGGACACCGGTTCACAATGTAAATGCCAGTTGCGACTACTTCACCCCAATATTCATTTAGCAAATGCTTGGCTGCCAACATGCTGCGTGCCATCTCCATGATGGTTCTGTTCTTTCTTTTGGCAATAGTATTCTGTTGAGGTGTATATAGAGCAGTGAATTGTTTTTGTATGCCATGGGTGTTGCAAAAATTTAGAAATTCATTTGAAATATATTCACCTCCTCTGTCGGTCCTTAAGACCTTGATGCGATGTCCACTCTGGTTCTCCACGAGTGCCTTGAACTGCTGAAAATAACTGAATGCATCAGATTTATGTTTCAAAAAATATACCCTTTTTTTCTTGAGTAGTCATTAATGAAAGTTAGAAAATATTTGCAGCCACCAATGGATAATGTCTACATTGGACCACAAATGTCAAAGTGCCCAATTTCAATTGGTGTGCATGCTCTATAGGACTTTTCGACTAGAAAAGTCTCTTTGTGCTGCTTGCCAAAAATGTTGCCTTCATAAATCCTCTTTGGTCTATCGATCAATGGTAATCCTTTCACCATATTCTTTGTGTGCAGTAGATTCATCCCACCAAAATTCAAATGTCCAAATCCGAAATGCCACAACCAAGATTCATCCTGAACTTCTGTCTGAAATGCAACTTGCAAATTAGCACTGCCATTTTCTTTCTTGTCGAGGAGTTTGACTGTTTCTTCACTTTCTGGCTTGAATGCATCTCCTGTGTTTTTCTTCCCTTTCATGTCAGAAACTATCATCAATGGAAACAAGCGATTGCTTGTCATTGGCACTTTTGCTATCAACTAGTCGCTTGGACATTTGTCTTTGATCACATAGTGATCATCTTCCATGTAGACTCTGTATCCTTTTCATATCAACTGTCCAATGCTTAACAAATTATGTTTCAGACCTTCAACATGATAGACATCAGGGATATACTTACTCTCCCCCTATTTGGTTAGAATATCAACAGTGCCTTTTCCTAAGACAGTAACTTGGACATTGTTTCCAAGTGTAACATCAGTTTTAACTAAATTGTCTAGACTGGAAGACAAGTTTAAATTACCAGTCATGTGGTTGTTGCATCCTGAATCTAAGTACCATATGTCATGTGGACTTTCTTGAACAACATTGCATTCGAGTGAAGATGTCGATGCCATTAACATTGCACTTGTCGAAGTGCTGGTGTTGGTCGACTGTTTTGGGATTTGCCTTCCTTGGTCATATTGCTTCTTCCTACACTCATATGCATAATGACCAAACTTCTTACAATAATGACATTGAATTTTTTATTTATCAAACCTCTGGCCACTTGGAGGACTTGGGTTCTGATTATCTCCTCTACCACCGACATTTCCAAGACTTCTGCCTCGTCCTCCTCTTGAAGAACTTCTTCCTCTGCCTCTGAAGTTGTTTCTCCCCATGCCTCTACCATGGCTTATGGATGATTGTGCTGCGAATGCACCTTCCAATGATGTTTGTGTTCTATTAAGTCTGTGTTCATGATTAATGAGTGAAGCTTGCAGCTCATCAATGGTAAATGTTTACATGTATGTGTGTTCTTCCAAGGTCACAACCAAGTTTTCAAATCTTGGGGGAAGACTTCTGAGAATTTTTTCAACAACCCTTCGGTCTTCTATGGCTTCTCCATGAGATTTCAGTTGGTTTATCAAACCAACAACTCTGGAGTAGAATGTGTCTACATTCTCTGAATCTTTCATGGACAGAGATTTAAAATCTCTTCTCAGAATCTGTAGCTTAGATGTCCTTACCTTATCCAAACCTTGATAGAAAGTCTCCAATGTATCTCATGCTTGCTTAGCATTATTTTTTGCTGCGACTCTTGGGAGTATGCTTTCATGCATAGCTTGATGTATGTAAAACAAAGTTTTTCCATATTTCTTCCTCTATTCTCTCAAGACATCTTCCTCAGCCTGTGTGAGATTGTTATATGCTGTCATATCTGCTGGTTCTGCATAACCATGCTGGACTATCTCCCAGACATCTTGACCTCTAAATAAAGCCTTCATTGTTAAAGACCAATATTCATAATTCTTTCCTGTAAAAATTGGAGTTTGCAATGAACTAGAAGTGGAAGCCATTTTTAATTTTTAATTAACTTTCCTTAAAAATTAATTTCCACCTTTTAAGACAATCTTTATTTCCTAAACATTTCTCTGATAGAAACCTTGCTTTGATACAAACCTTGCTATGATACCAGTAATCCAAAACCAAGCCGACTAAACTTGAGTTTACTGCTCAGTTAATATTAAAAAATTTATTTTCACTTTTCACGTCGACCTCTTTTTATTTTTCCCACTAGTCGGGTGAAACTTGTCTAAGTCCCGACTAGATAAGTTTATAAATTTCATACGGACTTTCAACTCGACTAAATTTACTTCGACTTACTTGTCGGTTCTACTGACTGATTTTACCTCGACCACTTGTCACTTTGAAGTCGGCTGACTTCGACCTCTACGTCGGCTCACCTCTTCAACCTCTCAACTCAGCTGACCTCTTCGACCTCTCAAGTCGGCTGATGTCGGTTCACTTTGGTCGAAATCTACAGAGTATTTTTCTTATTCTAAGAGACTTAAAAAATTACAAATGATTTTCACCTGTGAGTAAGATGAAGTAAAATGGGCACATTAACAAATCCAAATAAATTATAAAAAACATATGCCCAAATATGTAGGAAGACTTGAGTCGACCAATGTGCCGTAAAACTTGGAACTTTCACGCAGTGAGAAATTTATGGGTTCTTTGAGCTTTCACTTAACTTGTAAATGTAAAAGACATTTACACAAGTAAATCTAGAAATATTGCACGGCCAAATAAACATGCATTCAACCATAAACTATTTCATATATATAACTATGCGAAAATAACAAAGGTATTACAAACTTGTCTATCCAGACTTGTCGGCTCACCGACTGATCCTTTTATAGAGATTCGGTTGTTCAACTAAATCACTTACACAGAAGTTTGACCTTTGACTTCTCTTTCTCTCTTGTTCTCACCCTGAGTTCCTCCACTGTTTAACTTGATTTACAATTTTCTTCTACTATTTATAGGCAACCTGAAAATTGCTTCTACATGGATTGACTGACTCACAATTAAAGACTGTAATAACTATCTACCTAACAACTTAGCTTCAGAAATAAATTTAACTTGTTTACATTGCCGAATCGTGGACTATTCCCTCTTATCAGACTGACCAACAAGATCTTGACTAATACAGACTCTGACAGAGTCTGCTGAGAGTCGTGTGGATCTGCGAGTAATTACTTTTTCCAACAATTGAAATAGCGTGTTTTTATCTATTTGATGATATGATTGAATTAATGGTTTACTATGATGATTTGCACGGTTTCCATTTAAGTTTATGACTGTGGATGGCGAGAGGGCAACTTCTAGAAAATATGATTACATTATCATTGGAGGAGGAACAACAGGCTTCCCATTGGCCGCAACGCTGTCTACCAAGTATTCAGTCTTGGTGGTGGAGAGAGGAGGATCTCCTTATGGAAATCCCAACATCAAGAATGCTTATGCTTTTGGAATGGTATTGGGGGAGACTGACAATTACACTTTCGTAGCATAGACGTTTGTTCCAGAGGATGGAGTGAGTAACGTCAGAGCTAGAGTTCTGGGAGGTGGAACTGCTATCAATGTCGGCTTCTACAGTAGGGCTAGCTCCGAATATGTTGGTAATGTGGGATGGGACGATGGCCTTATAGAGGAGTCGTACGAATGGGTGGAGAAATAGAATGCCTTCAAACCACTACAACTCACACCTTGGTCAGTGGCTATCAGAGATGGCCTCTTAGAAGGCGGGGTTCTTCCGTACAATGGATATATGTTGGATCATTTGGATGGGAACAAGATCAGTGCCTCCACCTTCGACAACATTCCTTTGTAATAATGATTATGTAATTTGGAAATCATTTATAATCAATACTGGACCAGTAGATTTCTATCCACTGTTTTGAGTATGAACTGGATCAGGCAGAAACCAAGGATGGCTCCTCCGGGAAGCCAAGGGCTACAGTAGTTGAATTCATGGACCGCCATGGTCGGTCTTATAAAGCTTTTCTGAATGTCGAATCATCGAATTCCAGTGAGGTGATCCTTACTGCAGGAGGCCTAGGCAGTCCCTAGTTGCTCCTCTTGAGCGGAATCGGACCATCTGAACATCTTAGAGAATTCAATATTCCTTAAGTGCTACATTCGTCCTCGGTAGGGCAAAGGGTTCAAGACAATCTCCGTTCATCCGTAAGGTGGCTATCTCACCAATACTACATCATACAGGTAGTGGGCATTCTTAAAGCTTCTCAAAATTACATCGAGTCCCTAAGCAGCTTTGTGAACGACATCTTATCCCCACCGGGCCCAAAGAAAGACAACATTTATAGCGATGTAATATTTGAGAAGCTGGAATTTCCATTATTGATGGGAGAGTTTCGGCTACGTAGCACAGATCCTCGAGACAATCCATCTGTTCGATACAACTATATTCTCACCCTCTGGACCTCGAGAGATGTGTGCATGGCGTGAGGGTCATCTCTAATCTCCTCAATTCAGCTTCTCTGTGGAGATTTAATTCAAATTCATCTCATGAGTTTAACTTCACTGGGCAGCCATTTCCAAAGAACACGTCGGATGATGCAGCCATGGCTCAGATCTGCCGTGATACGTTGAACACAATATGTAATTTGCATGGAGGGTGTGAAGTTGGGTATGTGGTTAACAAGAGATATGAGGTCAACGGAGTCGAGAGTCTCAGGATTGTGGATGCCTCAACGTTCACAGACCCATAGTCCACCACTATGATGCTAGGCAGGTAATAAAATAAAAATATTCCTAATATTTCAGTTAGGTTTCTATCACTCTTTTGTAACTCTCTATATACAAGTAGATCGCTAACATAAATATTGTATTTGTACTTGCAGATACGTGGGAGTGCAGATTCTTCAAGGCTGGGCTTCATAAAAAGAACGTCGCTGACTCTCGAGTGAGCGGCAGAAGAAATTGTGTCATACGTAGTTATTCACTTTACGTCAATAAAGAATCTCCAGAGCCACCTGGCAGAAGAAATGTTAGTGTAGGAATTCGCTTTAATAAATAATCTAGAGATCCACTTGGTATTAGCTTTTAAGTCAATAAATATTCTTCAGTAGTTTATTCTCACTGCTTCTAGTTAGGGGATTCATTTCATTTTAACCTTCAATGTATGAGTGCATCAATATCAATTGATATCACATTTCATACTATCACATTTCATACTTGGGAGTGGAGCAATTAATTTGATCTCTCTTGGATATAACTGGCAATGATGATCAAATATATATTTTATAATTTAGGTAATCAGTATCAATTGAATGTGATATATATCAGATTATTAAAAATATATAATATTTAATATGTAAGTTTTTATTTATTACTTATATGTTGTTTTTAAATGGAAGTAATAAACTAACAACAATCATATTAATAAGTGTTATTTAGTATCTAATTAGAGCTAGTTAGTTAAAGGATAGTTAAATTGTATTTCAAAATAATGAAGACTCCATAGACTAATTAAATAATATGTGCTATTTAGTATAGATATATAATCCAATTACATATGTATTTCAAAAGATTAAAGATGAAATAATATAGATAACATGAATAACCTAATTACATTCCAAGAGAATAAACAACATGTAATATGGAACACTCAATCATTCAAGATAATAAACTTTGCAACACATGTTTTATTGGCTTAAAAACTATTACACAAGGTAATTTTAACAATTTTGATTTATAAAAAAAAACTATGCATCATATTTCAATGAATAGTAATTTTAACATTTTTTTTAGTGCACCACATAGTGCAACTTGCTAGCCTATTTTTATTAATTAATTTAAGTTTTAGTCTTAAAATGCATTAATTTGTATTTTGAATTGTGTAAAATATTGTTAATTTTCTTAATTATTATATATTAAATTAAATAATATGAAAATTAAAATTAGTAAAACAAGTCATAAAAAATTTTAATCTATACAACAGCAAGTATTTAAAAGTTATACCTATAAACTTACACAACAAATATGAACTCTTATAATTAATATCCATTAAATATAAAATATTCAAATTATGTCTATGATATATATATACTCTATCCATGATACTAAGTATATTGCAAGTTCGTACTACTAATTAGAAGTGTGGTTGATGAGATGATGAATTCACCAAGATCAGATTGTTATTGTGTATATCCTAAAGTGTGGTTGATGACAAGATGAATCCACTAAGATGAGATTGTTATTGTGTATATCCTTGTATGTAAACTTGATACTATTTAGAAGTGTGGTTGATGACAAGATGAATTCACTAAGATTAGATTGTTATTGTGTATGTCCTTATATGTAAACTCAAGTATTTCATATTCACAAATTAGTGTTGATTCAATCTTATGTTGCATATTATTTTCACCGCAAATGATGTGGGGTAGAACCAATGCCATTATTATTGGAATTGGTTTACCAAGATCAATGCTATATTTATTTAATATATGACAATTTGTATGTAAGCTAAATGACTTTGATTATATGATATATTTATAATACCATTAAAAATAACGTAAGAAAGTAGTGTTTCTTCATTTGAGGTAGACAACAAAGATTCCCAAAAAAAACAAAGAACTACAAGTTACAACTTAGATCTACGATCCACTGTACTAAGCTTACTGCTTTTATACTTTGCTTTATGCCAATAATGTTTGTCAAGCCAATTAATTTTGAATGCACTCATCCATACGAACTAAGGACTCACCAACATACAATCCATCTATGCCTTACTGCTTAATCCTACTTTGTGAATAGGAATTGAGTCCAAAGATTTTCGAAAACCCGCTTATAAAACCGGATTTAATCACTTGTGTCGCCGGAATAAACACCATAGATTATTTTGTAGACAACTTCAATTGCTAATGAGACTTAACCATGGTTCATAAAATTGAATTTGAACATTGAATGTTAGTTTTTACCATGTACAATTAAACTTGTCAATATCACATATCCATGAAATGTGTATGGAGAGTTGGCAATATGTATTCATTTACCCCGACACCATCCATCCTCTTTTAAAATTAATTGCACCAATGGGAAGGAGCAACGATGAGGGGGATTCCAATGAACACATTAATTTGAAACCGTCCTAGATATGGATTTATGGACACGTATATATACGAATTCTCTCAAAGGGCAATGGATCATTTAAAAAATTCATATGCAATGATTGCAAAATAAAAAGAGCTCGATAAATTTTTATCCGTATAATGTTTATATTAGGCTATAGGGATAAAGTTTTGGTCAACCATGTGGTTTAACCATAGGTGAATACAACTTTCTTTATTTTTATGCAGCGATATGATTTTGTGAGGGTTTAGCCACCTTCGCCTCATTCATGATTTACAGAAAACAAAATATTTGAGTGAATACTAGTTATATCTTTAATACCCTACACTCAAAATATCATGCAGTTCTCTGAAAACCACACAGTTCTTCATACCCATGTTTTTTAAACAACTCAAAACACTAATGAGTAAGGGCCGAAGGAATAACACACTGGTAAAATGGTGGGGTGGGGGGCCATCGACTCGGTGTCTAAACCTCGTGCTTATGGATTCCTTGATTTCAAATGAAATCATAAGAGTTGTACTTTTGAGTTAAAAAAAAACACTTATGAGTACAACCATGTAATTTTTTGTTTTTGTAATTCATATTCTTTTTAAGATGTGCTTCTATACAACTTTTTTACTAGCTCTCCATTCGCCACAAAGTGGAGAGTAATTGATCAATGAGAAAGTTTTCAACAATTTTGATGAAATAACACATCCCAAATTTCCTACATTTGACAATTGCAACCATAATCTTTTATACAGTGAATTAAAACATTTATATGGAAGGTTAAACAATACAAAGATGAGAAAAAAAACATAGAATAATGACAAACACATAATAATGACCACAAAGATTTAATGTGGTAAAACCCTTGAGAGGGAAACATCCACAACATAAGTGTATCAGTCTTCTTGTTATTCTAAGATGCAGATTACAAACTTCTATGCAACAAGATATAGCTATTCTTATGTTCTCGATTTTCTTAAGCCCTCAATGATGACACATTACACCATATAGTGTGGCACATTATTCCCTATATTGTGGTGCATTACATATTATTTGTGTCGGCTTGGGTATATTAGTTGTCATTGTACGAATTTATCTCCTATATATGGGAAGAAGATATTCTCATTTTAGTCATCATAATATCTTATCTTGTCTTATGTACTTCGTACATTGTGTAAGGAGGTTCCTCCCTCGAAGAAGACTGATATTTATCTCTATTATTCATTGTTAAGGTGTGCATTACTCTTCTATTGGCTATTTATTCTCTTTTATGCAATATTCGGGACTTGGTTGCATAACATTTGGTATGAGAGCTCTTTCCTCGGGACTGGTTTGTGCAAAACGAGTCATCTTGGCTCTTTCACTATAAATTTTTATCTACAATGATTAAGAGATCTGAGTTAAAAACCCACTTCCAAAACAGACTGAAATATCTCCATTCTAAAATGTAGATCCTGATACATTACAGTATCAGATATAATTGCGGAGGAAGCCAAGGTTTTTGACTAGTCCTACAACTAGTCTAAAATAGGTGTTCTTGGGAAAAAGGTCATATCTGAGGCATACAGGATCTAAATTGCGTGAGACTAGTTGCATCTGAAATAATATGGACCACGATATCTGTGGTATAAGTTTCAAATATAGAATCAAAACATGAGACACATGGCATACAGTAGAAGTGCGATCTTCTAGATAGGCCAAAAATAAGAAGCTTTGGTATATTTGCAATAAATGTTTGTTGGCTCATCCAAATTAGGTCAGACCTATGAAATTGGAAATAGGATAGATCAGGGTACCACATGATGAATTTTCAGGCTCAAAGGAGCCGAAATTCAAATTTTACCTTAGTTACAAGTCGGCACTAAAACAGTCTTCCAATTAGGGTTTGAAAAGCTACGTCATTTTGAATTTGAATAGCTTATAGTAGAAGGATATATTTGTGGTAAACCCTAGTGTGTGATATTGTTCAAAATTCCACCAAAAGGAAGTGGAAATAATCACACTCCACTCAAACCCCCAGAGAATTCATTCCCGACATACGAGGAAATTTAAGACATTTCTTTTAGATTGTCCAAGTTGGAAGATATGATTAAAGGAAATGTGAAAATTGATTACTTTGCTAATTTAGTTGTTGCTATACTAAGAAAAAAATCAATTTTCGCTAAACTAGGAAAATTTTTAATCCTATGGAATTTGGGAAAATCCTATTGGAAAAAAAAAAGGAAAAAAGGTGATTTCTTTTTTGAAAAAAAAAACCCTCTAAATTTAGCCCATGGTATAATTTTTTCCCCTAAAATTTTTTGTTGGCTGAGGAAAGGGGCATAAGGAGGAAGTTCGCGCATGCAAACAAGGAAAATGCATCGTGTGCACGATAGAAGCAAAGGAAGATCACGAAGGACGTAAAGGGCCCATGAAGGCAGAACATAGAGGTGCGCAACGAAGGAAAGGAAAGCACAAAATCGTGTAGGGGATAATGGCAGGAAAGTGACGGATGTAGAATCCATATCATGGTCATTTACGGTGGCGTAAGCCTGCAGCTACACACATATGAGAAGATATTTGTAAGTCAGGCCGATAGTGCCGTGTGTCAAGTCATGATCACCACAACTATAGCCAGAGGGGTGGCTGATGGTGACAGCTAACAAACTACCAGTATGCAGTTGGCCCTACATGGTCATGTAAAATAGTATAAATAGGAGGGATGTAATAGTTAGAAGGTTGGTCAGTGCAGTTTTTGTTGATCCTTGTTAGTTGTTGTTCATCTTTAGTAGATTTTAACATGGAATCTACTTTAGGTCGGTTATGTAGTAGTAGTTTTCTATTCAGTGGTAATCCATGGTGAGGGATACCATTTTTGCTGTAATGTCATAGCGATTAGAGAGGAGGAGACTCAGGAAAAGTATAGTAGCGATAGAGCGGATGTTGAGCAGTGGATCTGCCTGCTGTGTGAGCAGACCGCTAGGAGTAGAAGTAGAGTAGAAGAGAGAATTGGAGAGAATGAGAACCATAAGTCTGAACTTAAAGACACATCTCAAGATCAATCTACATCCCGCAAACTGCAAAGTGCTATATCATTTCTCATGCCAGATGAAGAGCACCTTAGTGGTTTTTCCCAGAAGGGTTTCCACATTATCTCTTGTGTTTAAATGAATGGTTGATGTGGTGAATGTTTATGTGATTGATTACTATTTTCTTTCGGTATAATGTTGAATGTTGCTTGAATCTCTCTTATTATCCTGCAATTGGTAGAATAATGATTAGAACACATTGTTGAAATGAACCTATATATATATCAATCTGTATGATTGTTGTTTTGATTCTTGACTTAAGTCGTAGAGATGATTGATATGAATCAACTACACTGCACAAGTTGCGAGGTGGAAAGGAAGGTCGAGTCACGCGCAATGACATGTATTTGTGCTTGATTGTGTAGAACTGAATCCTCTGTCCATCCATCCTGCTTCCTTCGTTGCGCTCCTTGGCTACGAGCCAAGGGACTATAATCCCTCAACAATCGCGAAAACATGGTTCCGGCGGTTACCCATCTATGACATATCTCGAGTGAGACTGCGCCTGCTTCGCAGGTGTTGCTGATGGGGCTTGCTATGTCGGGCCGATATCTCGGATAGTTGTTCGATCGATGGGTTGTAGAGAGCTTGGGTCGCACAAATGGGGAAAAGTGGCCAACAAATGGTTCCATTCCCAGGACTTATTGATTAAATCTGGGGAGATGTTGTGGCACCCAACGAAGGAGGAGATAGAAGACTGGTTGGATGCCAAAATGTTGGTGTTCGCGCAAGAAGAGAGCGCAGGGACATGGTTGAGCACAAAAATATGGTTAGATGAATATATATACTCTGATATTCATGAGATCTTCTTTGCTAAGTTCCCCATTTTATTGCATGAATGGTTAGAAGGATTGGTAGCTAAGTAGACTAATTTCTAGAGAAAGGAGATTGATGAGTGGAGCGACAAGCTGGTTCAAGAGGTAACCCATATAAGTAAATCTATCTCCAGAGCTATTTATTTTTTGGTTGATAGTATATTGCAAGAGTATATTACTGAGTTTGTAGTAGATACTATAACCTCATATAGTGAAGCTGAAAGAAATTTCTTCCAAGGAACACGAAGGAGATACTTATTGAGTATAAGTACATGGCTAAAATTACTTTCTTATGAGAAGGGTCTTTTGCACTTGGATAGTTGAGTCGCATGTCTAAGAGGGGGCTATGTCACTAACAAACAAGTAAGAACATGGGAAAGAGTGCGTGGAAGTGTTCCCTGGAAGAATAGAACTTGAACTCGAGGTTGTATTCCTAAGGAGTGGGAGAAGATTCAGATCAGGAAAGAGAAGACAAACCGAAAGGGGCTGATGGAATCCTAGTTTGTTCAAAGGAAGCGAACATGAACTTTGGTCATGTGAAGACAAAGGGTCTTGCAATGAAGAGGAGGACTATATCCTAATCTTGAAAGAACCTGAAGATTCGGAGAACTCCAATGAGACATCGGGATCAGAGCACAACTACATAACACCAACAATATCACCTGAGACAAGATCTAGAGTCTCATCCCCTGGAAGGACCTCTAATATAGATAGCACTAGCCCTGGAACTAGTGCGCAAGAAGGTGCAACCCTATTGAACCCTATCCCAAAAAATCCTAACACCAATTCAATGGCTGCAATAGATGTTTGGTTACCTACATTTAATGGCAATGGAACGGATGACCCCGAACAAGATTGGTTCCTTTGTGAAGCTATGTGGATAGTCCATAGTGCAGACATAAAGAAGGCATAGATGATCATGACCTTAAGGGGTCGTGCACTAGCTTGGTTCATGAAGTTCTACGCCGCACCAACCGGAACACCGTAGAAGACCCTTAATGAGATCCCAGTTGCAATGATCTCTGAGTTCAGGAAACCCAAATCAGAGTCACAATGTATTACTAAGATTAAGGAGATTAAGCAAGATCTAGCAGAAACTGTGTAGGAATTTTATCAATGATTCAAGACCCTGATGGCTAAAGTAAGTTTCCATATGTCTGATGTACATCATAAGGAGTGGTTTATTGCTACGCTACTACCACACATCCAAGGGCCATTGATGCATCAAAATATTGAATCACAAAAATAATCACTGGAGCTGGAGATGAAGCTAGAGGCCTCTCACTACAACAAAAACTGGATTTAGCGTCGAATTTAGCGCCGGATTATAGTGTAATTTTTTCCTAATTGTGGTGAACAATCCGGCGCTAAACCAGGCGCTATTGTACATTTTCGTAAAACACCGTCTATTGCATCTTTTTTTTCGTCATTTTTAACATCCATTTTTGCGTCTATTTTTGCGCCCAATTTTTTGCATCTAATGTTACACCTTTATTTGCACCCAATTTTTCAACTTCTATTGCATCTTTTTTTGCGACATTTGTTATATCCTTGTTTGCACCCAGTTTCACGCTCATTTTTGCATCCAATGTTGCGTCTTATTTTGTTCCTAGTTTTTCATCGAGTCTTGCACCCAATTTTGCACCATGTTTTACTTAAAATTATGTGTCCAATTATGCATCTAGGTTTGCATCCAATTTTAGGCCCAATATTGCGTCTAGTTTTGCATCGAAATTTACTTATAATGTTGCATCCCCATTTGCATCTAATTTTGTATCTCGTTTTATGTCTTTTTTTGTATCCATGTTTGTGCCAAATGTTTCATCTCGTTTTACGTCATATTTTGCATCTAGGTTTGCACCTAGTGTTGAATCCCAATTGATGTCTTTTTTTGCATCTATGTTTGAGCCCAATTTTGCACCCAATGTTGCGCCTAGTGTTGTGCATAGTTTTGCGCCCATGTTTGTATCTAATATTGCATATAGTTGTGTGTCCAATGTTGCATCCCATCTTGCATTCAATATTACGTCTAGTTTTACATCCAATGTTTTGTCCCGTCTTGCATCTAAAATTGTGTCTCGTTTTAAGTTTTTGTTTGCGCCAAATGTTGCTTCCAGTGTTGCACCTGGTGTTACGCCTAGTTTTATGTCCATCGATACACCATATTTTGTGGTCAATTTAATGTCCAATTTTACATCTAGTTAGGAATCCACTTTTTCATCTATTGTTGTGTCTCGTTTTGGACCTACTATTACATCTAGTTTTGAGTCATTAATTGTGTCTAGTGTTGAGTCTCTTTTCGCATCCAATTTTGCGTTTAGTGTGACATCCATTTTTGTGTCCACATTTGCGTCTGACATAAGGTTGTATTTTGCGTCCACTTTTTTGTTTGGTGTGACGTCCACTTTTACATCATGTTTTGCATTTAGTATTGCGTCTAATATTGCATCCATCTTGCACTACTACATTTTTTACCTTTAGAAATACATTGCAATATCATTAAGGCATGGAGGAATCGAACCACCAATCTCCTGCTTGTAAAGCAGGTGCTCTTCCATTGAGCTAGCACCCTTTAAGAATCAGGAAGAGGAGCAATATTAACACATAGATTTCATCATTTGTAATTCTAATAAAAGACAATAAGATCCAAAGACAAACATGCTTAAAATCCTATTTATTTTTCCAAACACACTAATAAGCAAAAAAATCTACCGTGCTCAGGCAACAAAATATCCTAAACAATTACGCAATATTATTGTCATGCAACCATTCAATATCCCACTACACCCATTTCATGGAAGGTCACCCTTTAAGAGGATAAAATGCTTTAGTTCACTAGTTTTCAAAAAGTGTTGCAACTCATTGGATATGCAATCATATTCCTCATACAAAAAAAAGAACACATCTTGTTTAACCAGGTGCAACATGTACAAAGTTCTTAATGGGAAAATGGTTCATTAATTTGTGTTAATCTCTATATGAAGATTATTATATAAGAACAAAAAGTGGAGTTGGATGTGGTGCCTCTATGTTAATTGTTTGAGTATTATGGTAAAATTATTTGTAGCATAAGCAAGGAGCCTCTTATGGAATCTCTTGCAACATTTGTGTTGCACCAAGTACTTGCATCACTCTAAAGAAAGGTCAAGGCATAGCATTCACTGTGATGTACAAGAATGCATGAACAATGCCATAATTAGCCTCTCATAGCCCATCCTCACCCACAAATGTCATATCAAAATCACTTTGAATAAGAGCAACAATCAATAGCACTCACCTTCCACTACTACATTTCGACCAAAAACCCGACGACCGTATTGTCAGATTTTTGACACTTCCCTGTCGCATGTACGACACTATGATTTTTTTTAAGCGTCGGTGGATTTTCGTCGGTTATCTGACATCGTTCCAATCCGTCGGTTAAGCAAAAGCTCAGTTTACCGTCGATTAAATGTAAATCGTCGGTTATCCGACATCTAATTCATATTAAACTTTAAAGACGCGTCGCTTAACCGACGGCTATCCGACGGATTATGAAAACTTAAACGTCGGTTAAGCGACGGTATTGAATTTTTTTTTAAATCACCTACAGGCCGTCGCTTCACCGACGGCTAGTCGACGGATTATGAAAACTTAAACGTCGGTTAAGAGACGGTATTGAATTTTTTTTTTAAATACCTATAGGCCGTCGCTTAAGCGACGGATATCTGATAGATTATGAAAACTGAACCATCGCTTAACCGACGGTATTGAATTTTTTTTTTTTTAAATCACCTACAGGCCGTTGCTTAACCGACGGCTATAAGTGTTTTTAAAAAAAAATACAAATGCCAGATTACTGGAGACACACCTTGATGTTTGTATAGATTGTGAAATTAATAATGATGGCAGTGAGAGAGCTCAGTTCTAGGGTTGGATGGCTGATGAGTCCAAATGCCTCTTGGCTTACATGTGGAGATTTTAATATGGTTGAGAATTAAGAAGGTAAAGAAGGGCTCTTACCTATCATGGTGTCATATGATGAAAAGGAAGCTTAGATTCCCTTCATGACCCTAATTGTCTAAGCCATTATTAATCCTCTGAGCTTTGGTTCACCTGCAATAGTTTTTGCAAGGGTTGGAAGAAAATTTTGTAGAGATTCGATAGAATCATGTTATGATGTTATCATAGGAGAAATTGGTATCTTTTTGTACGTTTGGAGATTGGTTCATGCTGGTTGACGGCATGGCCACTCTCTTTGATCATCAACCTATCTGATTTTCAATTTCTTAGTGTGCTCAAAAAATGTGCATGAATAGAAAATGTTATATCATGAATACTTCTCATATTTGAAGCCATATATGTGTTGCATGTATTAGAACTATGTAGAACCATTTTTTGAAACCCAATGGTAAGGATGGGTGGATTACCTGATGGGAATGTCATTGATCATACTATTGCCTTTATGCAGGGGTATGAGCGACATATTGCGACCGTTCGACATACTCAAAATAAGGCTACCCAAGAAGAATTTGAGCCTTTGAGGAAGTTTCAAGATCCCATCAACTTAGCCCTTTTGATCATAAGAGACCTTGCCATTGGAAGGGAAAGCAAGGTAGAGTAGAGGGAGCATGGAAATAGTTGGCATCCTACCCCGACCAAGAATAATAAGCATTTTCCAACTTTGGCCCTGGTCATATCAGAGAACCCTAAGCCTCCCAAAGCGGCTAATAATGGATGGGTGGATGATGCTCCCATGGTGATTCAGTGGGCTCCTGCACTCAATGACCATGATGGCCCCCATCCTGCTAGTATTTTTGTCTCCTAATGTTTATGGTCGAGCTGCTTGCCCTATGACTTTTGGACATTGTTATTTTGTTAAATTGGACAAGTTATTGCAGCTCTTTTTATTCAAGTGTTTTAACTTTCGGTGTTAGCCAACCTGCATTTTTGAGATTTGATAGTCTTTTGCTGGTGCTTGTGGACGCTACACATGCATCCCACCTTTTTTTTGTATTAAAGCTACGTACATAACGTTTTATTCATAGTCAACAGATACCTTAATTTCAAAAAGAATTATTCAAAGGGCCAAACCTATCAAACTGAGGTCTATGGTGAATCCCCTGTTGTTTTGAGATCTCAAAGCTGTATCATCCTATGCTGCCTATGTAACGTAAGTTTTGAACAAAACACCCTAAAAAATTTAAATTGACCATGGTATTGAGCTGGGAGGTCGTAAATGGCCATGGGAAAGCCCCCCATGTTTTGGTAAATTACCAAATTACTATATTCACCCACACTTTTTGGCAAATCACTATGTCTACACCCATAATTGTTTTTAACTATGCAAATTTTCCAACCTGATCAATCACAGCTTTCACAAAAGAAAATCCACACATAGTTATGATCCACTTACAACTACTGGAGTATCCAAAATTTATGCCACAGAAATCTCAAGAAATATCAAAGCAGCAGCATAGAAAAAGAAGGAAGACAAGTATAGAGCCTAGAGCTTGGCGTATATTTGTCTCAGGGTATCACATCCTTGTTTTCATCTAATACAGCATTTTAAACGTTTTACAAATTTATGAAATAGGTTTCAATTCATAAAATACGAAATTCAACAAGACCATGATGCAAAGGAGAACCTTTACAGTGCCGCTGGTGATCACTGCTGGATTAGAAATTTAGAAGGAAATGAATGGTCCAGTACTTATTTTAAAAGAGATTTTCTGTTCTGTGCTATAGTAGCTCCTTTACCCACGTGATTCTCAATAAGGAACTGTATATTAAGAAAGGATTTTTATGCAGTTAATCAATTTTAACCACATAAATTTATTGTTACATTGAAGTTGGCACTTTCTTCTGCTGCTAGAGCTTCTATACGAAGACAATGGTATGCATGTATGCAAGTCAATCCATCATTTAAACTTTCTAAACTAGTCAGACCCAAGACAAGAAATCTTAGAACTCTATTGATTATTATAAACCTAATCTTCTTTTCTGAAAAATGTTCTGCATTTCAATGGCTGTGGTTACTTCTTTCTGGTGCGTGCCTGATTAATATGGTCTACATACATGGCAATGTAGAACCACCCTAAAAGACAATATTGACAAAGACAGTCATGAGTCCTCGTTTTTCAAACCTTCCTATAACAATTCCAGATCTGAGATGAAGCACATGGCAATGTAGAACCACCCTTAAAGACAATATTGACAAAGACAGTACTAAGTCCTGATTTTTCAAACCTTCCTATAAGAATTCTAGATCTGAGATGAAGCAGCAAGCAGTTGCTTGAAGGGAGGCACCCTGCTATACTCATTCAAAGGGAAGCATCCTCATTCATGTTGATTCAAAAGGAAAATGTCAAATGGAAAGAGAGCAGAGAGAACCATTATTCCCTCGATTCTTAGTTTTAAACTA
>LPNX011138959.1:129331-209956 GCA_001517045.1 Pseudotsuga menziesii
TCTTCCAGCTGTTGCTTCTCTTATATTTTGAGAGCCAAAGGATTCAAACAAGCACAAAATAACTTCTGGCAAATCTCTGTTGTCGCTGCAATTTGAAAATTACTGGGTTAGGTCCGATTTGCTTCCTGATCTGAGGATTTTATAATAAAAAACCTAAAAGAATAAATCCATAACATTTGGCAGTCCCTAGGGTAGGCGTTTGTGATTCAATATCAGTTCGATTTCAAAGTTTAGGATGTGTTGGTTTTACGTTAACCAGCTCAAAAACTCAAGAAAATTGTACCCATGCTTCTCTTCTCTAATATTTGCATAGATTTTGACCTTTTAGGGATGTTACAGTGCCCAGAATTGAAAAAGCAAAGCCTCTTATGCGCTCCTTAAATATATCAGTTGCTTGTTGGTTAAGCACAATTGCAGTGTCATGGCTAGCTAGTGCACTTATTTTAACAGTGCCATAATGGTGATTTAAACCATTTACTGCCACCCGTTAATGATGATTAGAGGTAGTATAGTTTTGTATTTCAAAACAATTTAAATGCTCAGATTGTATCAAGACATCCCAAGGAGGGGAAATCAGTACGAAGGGAAGTGTCCATCATTCAAGGGAGCAATGTTGCTTGCAGCCTGACAACTGTAACCATGTTGGAAGGCAGGGAAAGACTGTCCATGTTCGGCTATAATTCAATTGAATCAAGGCATTTATGGGTTATCTCCCTTGTCTCCTGTCAGAACCATCCAGTTCATGTGTCAATCTACAAAGAGTTTCATAGTGGAAGGTCCTCAGACATTTTCTGAAGAATAGAAAACATGCCTGGGAGTCAAAAGGGCAGGTTGAAGAAGCAAGAGTAGAGGCAAAGAATCCCAAGCCCCTGCCTCACACCCCGGACAAAACAGGGAGGCTAGGAAAGGTCCATAGACCTATTAAAGTTAAGTTACTGTTGGGAGGCAAGGAAAGTTGACATATAAGAACACAGAGAAGCCACAAACAGGATCATCAACCACTCAAGTTCATGAACAAATTGATGCATGCAAACATGAATGTAAGGCTCCAAGAGAGCAAGGGTGCATCTGCTATAAGGGTCTGTTATGGTTTTACCCAGGGAATCCCAGAGACACTCATGGGCAAAGGAGCATCATCCAAAACCATTGATTCACACTGGGAACTGAAATATTGTTCAACTGGGTTTGTAGAAGATTCACTGATAACAAGAATCTAGATATCTCAAGTGAGAATTATTTTCTATGAGAACTCCAATTATAGAAGGATATCCACTAATTACAATGGCAGACATAAACTTCATGAGGATCACTATTAAGGATTGTGAGAAGCAAGCCATTCAAACTAACAATGGCCTAAATCATCCGAAGGAGGAGACAGGGAACCAAGGAGGATAGAGTGACCAATATAGTGGCCCTTGTCCAGTACTCAACAAACAATATGGAGGAACATCTAAGCACCAACTTCAGGTGTCCCATCCATTATGAGATCTTAAGGAGGTTCCACTGAATCCACTAAGAATCCAGGGATTCCCTCAATACCTCCTTTCTCGATACCAACAAGAGATGCCTGACTCATTTTATGAGTAAGGTATTATGGCACAGGAGACTGACCTTACAGGAACAATCAGGGCAGACCCGTCAGGAAGATCGCTTCCTTTTCCATGTCTATCCTATCTACTGGTGGCAGCAAGAGGTAAATAGGGACCCAAGACACATCAAGCATCAGATCAGCACAGCCATAAACACTCCACCTTGCGTAGCAGACCTGCCCCCAAGAGGCTTTCAAGGAGTTCTTGCTCTCTGCACAATTCAGTTGCTTTTTCCCCACCTCCGGCAGGCCAGTCTATCATAACAAGGTTCTTTCCAGAGACCTAAAGTGTTAGGAGCATCTCAGCATATCGTTTGCAACTCCCTCCAGAGTTACTCAGTCAAGTCCTCTCAAGTAGCGGATTCTCCCACAAGGACATCAAGAGACTGTACATGATCCTTTTCTGTGGTTGATTGTACGGCGGGGACATCTTAATCATGTTCCTCCACTTCCTCCTCTATTTCCGATTTGATTTCTTGGACAATACTCTGACCTATTCATGATAATGTGTGGTCATTTATCCTGTTATGCCTGTAATACATGCTTTTATATTGTAGGAATTGCTTTAGCATTCTCAGAGTTTGTCGTTACTGGATTGTAATTTTTTGTCTCATTGATCTACTTTTTTTGGTCATTCTGAGACAGCAATAAAATTATCTTATCTTATTTTTGGATCCCAAATATACTTGCAAATCTACTGTCATGGATGTTTTTCCAATCAAAAGTTAAAAGTTAAAAGTTAAGCTTAATAGACCATTAGTATGTGATACTTTATATAGACAGTTTCGATACTCCTACCCGATATTTGGTTTTGAATTTATGTATTTATCCATCAACTGGAAAAGGCATAAAAAAATATGAATTCGGACAGGCTGAGATGGACAGACTTGTGAACACTGTTTAAGCATGGGTTGAGGGACCCATGCTTAAACAGTGTTTGCAAGTCTGTCCAAGAAACCTGATCTGACCTTGAATGTAACCAGAACCGGAGTCAAATATGGAATGTTTGGAAAAACGCTACTAAATTTTTCTTCATTGTAAACCAACATCCAAATGAAATCTGTATGGACAAGTTTACCTGGATAAAAAACCCCAGAAAGACAAGCAATGGAGAGAAAGAAAATCCAGATACCTAAATGAATGAATTTAAAAGCAAAGATTCAAAAACCAAAAAACTCAAATGAATAAAGAACTTAATATCAGGCACTGAAAAACCCAAAAACCCAAAAGAACAGAGAAGTTAATACCAGAGGCTCAAAAATTCAAAGAAATGAAGAACATAATACCAGAAATCTAAAATTACAGCACCTAAACGGCACAATGGATTAGATCATTAATATAGTTGTTTCCATTAAATAGATATCCTTCCTCCAAGTGAACAACAACATCTAAGGTTGCTGGTTAAGCGCCCAATCATAAATTAGACACAACGTATGTTTCAGCTGAAATTCATCCACTGTCAACTCGATCCTGACGCTGGAACAATGTTTGATAAGATTATAGACAAAGGAGAGATCATTTTAAGAAATAGCCAATAAAAGATGGCTTCCAACTGGGAAATACACATTTAGATTAAAGCTAGATCTGGGCATGCATAATCAAGTAGTTGTCACAAGTCCAAATACAGAATAGGGTTGCAAAAAGAGGAAGAGGACTGGGCAAACTCATCGTTCAGACATGGTGCCGATGGTCTTGAAGGCTATGATCAGTGAGCGGTCGGGATTGGAGCTGCGATTCCTGCCAACGCCCAAGAGATGATGAGAGAAAATCCCCCGACGCTCTGTTGGGCTTTGATATGACTATTGAGAGGCCGCCATCGGTGAGGAGAGGGTTTGATGGACCACCGACACGAACGGGATCATTGTCTCCCGTCTCATTTGCGAATGTCCTCCACTCCGACTTCTCGTCGATTGAGTGCGCCTCCAAAACCAGTCCGCACTCCACGCAAACTGTGTCTCCCGCCGAGTGGTCGAACACTTCCAAAAATTGGATTTCCGAAAACTTAGAATAGATAGATTACTCCATTTTTAATTATGCTAACAATTTATGGTGTGTACTGGAGTTTAGGAAAATTGGAGTGGACACTCCACCCATGAACATTATGAATTAGTGATGAGTAATTAATTTTATTTAGGATTGGGTCCATTATAAATTAGTGATAAGTAATTATTATTATAAGGGACTATGTCAAATTTAATGATGATGATGGTGATGATGGTCTTCAACCTCCACTAAGACCAAGTTTGGTCTAGAAAAGACAAGACATAAATTATTTGATTTATTTTAAAATATTATTCCTATGTTCAAAAATCTTAAGGAGGAGGGCCCCTAGCTCACCATAGTTTTGAGGAGCTAGAATGTTAGAAAGCTCATTGTTGGAGAAAAGATAAGTGTAGGCAAGACATTCTAAGAGAAAGTGATTTTCATCTTCAACGCTCATAGACACACAAAGATGGCAAATCATTTTGGCCCATGGTGTTTTAGGGATTGGCCATCACTTTGTTTCACTGTGAAGCTCATGAGAGTTCGTTCTAATCTTTGGCAATATTAATTTTTTTCTTTGACCTCGTTAATATAGAAAGATAATTTTGATCCTTGAGATTAGGGTTAATGATCTGTTTTTTTTTCTGAAGAAAAAAATATTGTATTCTATTAGAATAAACATGAATTGTCCATGAAGGACTTTACATAATTCGCTCCTTGAGTTGTACATTACTGCCAAGGATCATCTCCTTGAGCTATATATTTTCATCCTAAATACAGTTTATGGCATACTAGGCATTGATACATGAATCATAAGACCAAAAATACAGACCAACAGTGCTTAAAATATTGCAAAACATCTGCAACTAAGTTATCTGCACAATGGATGTGGCTTTCCCGTCCTTAATCTCCTGGGTCTCCAACATGTCGGGCTCCAACGCCAGTGCAAATTTTGAGAGCCCTTCGGCTTCTGAATTCAATTCATGGAACACGTGCGCAAAGGAAGTGAACTCAAAAGCCTCTAGTTGAAGTCAAATTGTTGCAAGTAGATGTTGCAAGTGAGGAGCTGAAATCTAAATTATGTTGGTTGCCCAGCCTATGACCATTTTTTAGTCCTCGAAAAAGCTACAACCAAGAGATAGTATTTCTGAGAGCGACCTTCAACAAAGCCCACAGCATTGCAAGCTCAGCGTTATTGTTGGTGCATTGTCTTGGCATGAATCTAATGCATAATTTAAAGGCATCTGAAAGAAATAATGAGAACTACTTAGAATTATGCATGGACTAAACGACGGGTAGAAATATGAGAGTCTGTTGGGGTTTGGAGCCTTAAATATACCCTAGGCGCCGGTCTTCTATCCTACATAAGAAGAGTTTGGGGACCCTCTTGTTGAGCCCTGCAAATATAGAGCCCTACAATATTTGCAGGATCGTCCCTCCGAAGAGCTGAAAACTGATGTTTGCTCGGTTGATGTTCTCTGTGTTCCTAAGTGCGATAGACTATTTTTCCTATTGGGATAATTTGCTTACTTTTTGTTAGTATGCAAATTAGCTAAATACAAAATAAAAAATGACAGTAAAAACACAGTGAAAAATGGAGAAACAAAGGTGTAGATCATGTTGGCCAACGCAAAGTCCATTCCAGCTATGCGATAAATAGTCCACACATTCTGCACTGGATTCATTGATTCCCCTACATCTTTCAATTAATGTTAAGTCGCAGGTATACAACTTGAAGGAAGCCTAAACCTCCATAAGGGAGGCGAGCATGAGAGGGAACATAGGAAAGGAAATGACTGCTAGTAGTTGCGTCAGGGAAATAACCGGGGCATGTGAAGGATTTAATGTCATATAGGGGGAGGGAAAGCATTGAACAGAGTGATGCATAGCAGACGCTGGTCAGATGGAGGGGTGATGAACCATATCTATAAGGTAAGGTAAAGTAAAGTTCTCTTAGTTTTCAAGCCGTGTTCTTTGTACGTTAATATTGAACAACGAACAATGGAAATGTCCAGGGTGCAATCAAGTAATGTGCTAGTTTTAGTTTTTGATTCATGTGTTTTTTAAGTTACCACCGAACAATGAGTAGAAAAACCTGAGCCATGAATGGGGAACCCGAGGGTAATACAAAAAACCATTGGATAATATAGTGTTGAGAAAGACACTTGGCGAAATTGTATTTGTTGAAGGGACGACCAATTTGGCCATGGTGGCCAAAAACAGACCAATTTTTCGTGGCTCCTTGGAAAATGGATGAATGGGCTCACGATGGAATCAGTTGGTCGCATCCATAGAATAAAGAATGGAACACCGATTGCAAGCGAAGATTGCGATGGAGTTTAACAATTTTGATGGTGCTCAATCTCGACCCAGCCCATTTAACATCTCTAGCCTCCCATTGATATATAATTTTTTCTTTGGCGTGTTTATGTATAACCAATAGGGATTTTAATCCCCTCCCTCCCGACCACATAGGATTTCATCTCTTCTTCTTTAAGTTGTATTTTCTTTTATTTTTAAAACTGATGAGAAAAAAAGAAAAAGGTAAAAATTTAACAAAATAGATTTAAGAAAATTAGCAAAGAAATCGATTGTTATATGGATGCTTTCACCATAATGTCATGTCTGATGTGTTGTCATGGGCCCTAGTCTATAATGTCATCCCTATGTGGGAAATCTTTGGCTTACAAGCAAGAAAATGTCATTTCAAGCTTTGTGTGACCAAGAAGTTATTATATTAACATATTTTACCATTATTAAGGTGAAAGAAGTTTATATATAATAAAGCTAAAGCTTCGCAGTGTTGCGCGCCCGATCCGTTATAAAGCCAAAGCTTTGCAATGTTACACGCCTGATCCGTTAGTCCCTATAACATAGTAGGCTCACCCGGTTCGTTCTCAGCATCCAATGATCGTATGGATTTGGCCCCTTGTCCCCGTAATTTATGTACCCTCATAGAGTTTGAGGTATGGCTACTCAGATTAGGTCTCCTAGCTGGGTCTTATCCTGGCTAGTCCTAATTAGTCCATCTATGTGAATCTCTCTCATAAAACATAGCTATAAATGTCAATATGTAGTAATAAAAAATCCAATCGCGAGATAGCGATCTAAATTTTGGTGACCTAGCATCAGTAGCACCACCAGCATAGGTATATTTTATATAGTATACAAGAGAGCAGCATCTAAGACAAGGATAGTAGAGGCATCAACAGCGGTAGAACTCCTAGTTTACTTTGATCCATCCCCAAAAACCAGGCTTTGAACATCCTGGCCCGAGAATCAAGACACCCACGTTGCCAACTGGGCGCCCTCAGAAGTCTTCATGGGCCGTGAGAAGTCCTCATGGGCAGAATAATGTTAAATCCTCTCATGGCTGAATTAAATCCTCTCATGGCCGAATTGGGGACGGACCAAATGGATACTCATAACCCTGAATCCATAGATTGATTTAGCAGAAGCCCCATTGGGAAATGTGTAGTTGTACATAGATCTATATTTGAAAAATCCTTCATGTTTTGCTTTGCCTCCCTATGAAACTTCGTAGGTTTTAATCTATATTTTAATTTGTATAATGTATAAGTAAATAATATGTGCATATATTTTATTATATTAAATCACATAACATATGAACTATATATATTTATTTATATTAAATCTTTTAACATATGAACTATAGTAACATATTTATATTAATTATATGTTATTATTATATTTACATATTTTACCATTATTAAGGTGAAAGAAGTTTATATATCAGAAGGGTGTTTATAAAATATTTACCTATTTTATAAATTCGGTTAAGTATTATATTTACATTTATTACAAGTATAGTATGGATGGACTATGAATGTATGGATTTTAACATAATTCCCTAAAATGAAGCATGTTTTGTTGGGAGAAAGAAAATTGGAACAATTTCGATATTATGTTTCCCTTGTGGTTGGAATTTTGTACTTTGGTGGGGTGTTTTAGAATAATCCCACTTGTTATGCATGCTTTAAATGGTAAACATATCCCATCTGCTTTAAATGATGATGATGATGAACTAGACGACAATGACAGTGATGATGTTTTTAATGAAGACGATGATGGAAATGATGATGATCATCATCGTCATCTTTGTCATTGTCATCATGATTATCACAATAGTCATCATCATCGGCATAATCATCATCCATGTCATCATCATCACCATTGTCCTTGACATCATCATCATGATTATTGACATTTTCATCAGTTATTCATCATTACTTTTGGCATAAGAAATAGCATCTACCAAAAATAAATGATTAGTGGAAAAGGGTCATGGAGGAAACACACGATTTATGCATGACAAATAACAACTTATTTTTTAAGATGATCAACATCATCATTCTGATTGTACTCATCATCATTGTCATTGTCATCATCACCATTCATTGCATTGCCATCATAATCATCGGCAATGTCGTCATTGCCATTATCCTCCTCCTCCTCCTCATCATCATCATAATCATCATCATCATCATCATTGCCATCATTCTCCTCATTATTAACAACATTATCATCATCATCATAACCATCCTCAATATCATAATCATTATCCTCATTTTCATCTTCAACATCTGGGTGTAAAACTGGGTGCAAAAGTGGATAAAAACATGGATGCAAAAAAGGATGCAACAATAGTAGGCGCATAATGGGGTACAGCAAGAATGGATTCAAAAGGTGATGCAAAAGTGGATGCAAAAAATGATGCAATCATGGAAGCAAAACATGATGAAAAAAGTGGTGCAAAAGTGGATACAACCATGGATGTAAAATTGGATACAAAATTGGATGCGAAAGTGGATGCAACAAAAGTAGATGCAAAACTAGATGCCAAAGTAGTCGTAACACCCAACGCAAAACCCGATGCAAAAGTGGATGCAAAAATGGATGCAAAAAGAGATGCAATAACTGATGTAAAATTGGATGCAAAAAAAGATGCAAACGTGGATGCAAAAGTTGAAGCAAAAGTGGGTGTAAAAGTAAGCGCAAAAATGGGTATGAATTGGGACGCGAAAAAAGTGGATGCAAACGTGGATGCAATAGTAGATGCAAAAAAAGATGTAAACATGGATGCAAAATGGGATGCAAAAAGGGATGAAAACGTGGGTGCAAAAGTGGACGAAAAAATGGATGCAAAAGTGGATGCAAAAATAGCTAAAGCAAAACAAGATGAAAAACTAGATTCAAAACAAGATGTAAACTTTGATGCAAAACTTGTCGCGCGAAGGGATGCAAAAACCGAAGCAGAAGTGGATGCAAAAGTGGATGTAAAAAAAGGTGCAAAAGTGGATGAAAACAAGGACGTAAAAGTTGAGGCAAACATGGGCGTAAAAGGGGGCGCAACAAGAGTAGATGTACAAACTAGGCGCAAAATTAGGTGCAAAACTAGGCTCAAAACTTGTCGCAAAACCTGATGCAAAACTTGGCGCATAACTAGGTGCAAAACCCGATGCAAATTATGCCACAATGTGTGCCAAATTTATAAAAAGGACGCAAAAAACACCTAAAATAGCACCAACCCGTGAAATTGTGCCATTTTGACCAAAAAATGAAGAAAAATACACTGAAAGATGGTCTAGACGCAAAAAAGGATGCAAAAAGAGATGCTAAATCCAGTTTTTGTTGTAGTGTCTCCCATTATCAATGGTACCACATGAATGGTACAGATCCAGTCATAGCTATCCAACCTAACGATACAACTTCAAGATATCAAGAAGGGAAAAGACACACAAGAGGACTTGTGGTGTACAAAATGTAGAACAGATGGACACACCAAGGATAAATGTCTGACCTTCATGAACTATGTCGCATCAGGTGTACCTAACTCATTAAATGACCAGGGGCTTCCATGGTGTCGTATATGCCAGTCAAGAGGCCACCATGATGAAGAATGTGTATATTTGCAAAAAATTGTTAGTACCCTACAAATTTATTTTGTAAATTATGTAAATCAATAGGACATGATGAGAAATATTGTAGAGCATACCAGCTCTTGAAAGAAAAGACAACTGATACGTACTTAATGAAAAATGATGGGTTCCATTAGGTTTAATAGGCGCAAGCCTCGTATCAACATGCGCAGTTCAAATCTAATCAATACCAATAGTCGTACGTGCTTCAACAACCATATGCACAACAAAACCCCTGTCAGTAACACTACTAGCAGAACTAGTACCCACCGCAGCAACTACAACACTAGGGAAGGCGTGGAGGAAACTTTAGAGGACGAGGTGGTGGAGGTGGATTTGGTAGGGGAAGAGGTCTAGTTACATGCTATAACTGTGGACAACTAGGTTACTTTTCCAGAGATTGTTTAGAGACTGCAAGAACATGCTCATGTTGTAAGGGACAGGACCATAATGTTGAACAATTTCCTGAGGTGATCGCGAAGTGGCAAGTAAGGACCATTTCCGCACCCAAACCTCCATTGAACCCAAACCCCAATGCAAATATGACTATTCACATGCTCATGGCTAAACCTCAAGACCTAAACATTGTTGTCATAACTAGAGGAGGTGCGAAGACTGGAGTAGAACAAGATAACCCACAAGAACAACTGCATCCACAAGTGAGACCGACAGCGAAAAAATGGGAACCACTAACCGGCCAGAAACATAAATAAATATTTTGGGATGTGCAATCAAACTTCATAAGCGCATATGTATAATAGAATTCCATGACAGTTAAAGACATGCCTAAACAGTTCCAACACATATTATAGAAGAAGACTTCACCTAAGGTTAGTAAGATGAGAACCTTTCTATCAAATTGTTTGATGCTAATCCAAGATAAAGGTACTATTGCACAGCTACAATTAATGATAGACGAGATCCCTGTAGAGCTGCAAATTGAGAATAAGGTTAACTAGGTGTGACGAAAATGTAAAACTGGACGCAAACTGAGAATGAATGCCTAGATAGGTGATTATGACATGGACTATATCATCTTATATTTGGGTTCAGATGTCAATATCCTAACACGCTAGACATTCGAAAGCATGGGAAAGCCACACTTGGACTGGTCTCTTATCCAGCTGTGACTTTCCAATCAGGCGAAGGTACTACCCATTGGTTGATTAATCAATGTAATTGTCGATGTTAAAGGATTGCACACATATGCAGACTTTGAGGTCATAAACATTATTGATGATACAAACCCTTACCCCACACTGCTAGGAATATATTGGGCTATATACAATCAAACAATCATAAACTTAAAAAAAATGATCCTCTCCTTTGAAGATGAGGAAATGAGGGTAGTATCGCCCATCGATCCATTCGCAGGGAAAAGATACGTTGAGCTTGTTTATAATGAGGGGTAGGGTGATTACCTTGATCAAATCTACAATGTTACAACTATGCACAAAGACCATATCAGTCCGATGGTAGATGGGAACCTAAGCTAGAAGTGCACGAGTTCATGTATGTCTGATTCAGAGGAGGCTTTAAAGAATTGGCAAAATAGATTACATGAAGTCTCCATGAGAAGGTGTGCAAGAGTTACAATGTTTGTGCGATGGGTGGATATCGAGTTAAGGGAGTTACCCACCTATAAGAGTTTCATATACACCTTGGATGTGGCACCTAATACTTGCGATACTTTTGAGCAGCTGCGACAAGGAACCCAGCAGGTTGCACATATAGTTGTATTTGCTGACAAACACCCTACAATTCATGCTACCGTCCAGAAGGAAAAAGGGAGTATAGTTGAGAAGATCAAAGACGCTAATGTTTACCAATACAACACAGCTACTCAGTAAGACAATATAACCAGAGATGCAGAAGATAATCCAATTAACTTCAGTAGGCCAAAAACAGCTGAAACAGATGAAGACCGTAGAATAATATAAAAGTGTTCATAAGCTGAAGTAGTTGTATAGATCGTAGAACTCCTGCAGGAATACCAGACCATATTCCCTATCAATTGCTCAGGAAGAAGGGGAATGGTGTAAGACTTAGAGGGGATGAAAATACCCTTGCGATTACAGACTAAGCCAAGTCAGAAACAACTGTCGGCACGCCATGATCAATATATTAGGGTGAAGCCATCTACAGAAGGAAGACTTGTCCTACAATATGATAGTAGAGTATTCAAGCACCCATGAAAACTTAAGACAAATTGTCTAAGGCCATATACGATCAAACAAGCTATGGGTATGGGTGCAACACAACCCTAGAAAAGTTGATGGTACCCATGTTGCGAGTTTGGTGAACGAATGTTTCCTAAAACCTTACTACAACACGTTAGAAAAAAAAATAGCCAAAAGACGTAAACTATTCTGTTGCAGAATTGCGACAGAGCCAGTAGAAAGTACGAGCAATAAACCAAACAATAACCAAGTCATTCTACAAACTCAAGCGAGCAAAGCAAAGTGCGCAAATTGCAAGCAAAGCAAAAAGCTGTTGGTATGTGGGGCAAGGCAAAAAGGGGCCAAAGGATGTAAAAAGTGGGAATGACAAGATAGCTAACATTAAACAACGTACCTATGGCAAATATTTGGACAGCTGGGACAATAGCGTGGCATTAAATTGACACAGTATGAGACATAGGTCAGCGTACTTTTAGATCTCATCACTCGTCCTAGCACTAATTACCATAACTAGTCTAACAAGTACAATCTGAAAGGCCAGCTACAGAAATTAATGAGGAAAGCATTGGAAAAGGAAACCTGGGATATTGATTAGACCTAAACCTCTTATCAAATGATGATTGAAAGACACTGAGGAATATGTAAATATTCAGCTTCCCCATCAAGCATTTTTGTACGCACAGTGAGCACGAGAGCCGAGCCATTACAAAACTAAATCCTGTCACCTGTGTTCCGCTACACCAATGCCAATGGTAATTAACATTCCCAATGAGAGTGACACATCCAAATAAACTGTCATTTCTAGTTGCCTCATTGATGAGGAAGTAGAAACATAGTCAGCCAAAGCTCCGCAACTGCAACAACCACCAGAGATCGACGCAATAAAAAGAACAAGGAAGCAACAAACCATTCTGACCCCTGGTTCACATCATGTGCCAAGTCCATTCAAGTGAATACCGGTTGTTCCAAGACCACAACAAGCAGTTATGGCACATGACAGAGAGCTGAGGCAGCCCAATCAGACATAGCTAGGAGAGGCATCTGCATGACCACCACCGAGGCAAAGGAAACGTAAGTTTTCAACCACTCTAGATGAACAAGGAAAGGAGCATGTTGCTAAGCAAGGAGATGATGTTGGAGAAGAAGGCTTGCTACCACAGATAGAGAGAGAAGTACAATGGGCCGACTCGAACTTCCCTTGTTACATTTGGCCTAGAAGACCTGGTGCAGCGGACATAGATCTTCCAAAGAAGGCGGTGACCACTCTGATATCACCATAAATGCCTATCGGCATTCCCTTACTGCACGACATCCTCCCCAGGTTGGGTGTATTGAAGTTCCAAGGCTATGACACCCGACAACAAGAGGGGTTCCAGATAAAAGACTGCATGAGCACAACCCAGGATTCTACATGTGATGCTAAGGTGATCAAGACAAAGAAGTGGGCCGAGGGACTGGCTACTGCAGGCCTAACCAATGTTCTCTTCATGCCTCACTTTAGTCATAGCATACAGGTCACTACATACGTGAAGCAGTTACTGGTATGCTTCCATGAAGGATACTTATGGCTAGATCATCCCTATCCGGTTAATATTGAATTAATTGCAAGGATAACGGGACGCCCAAGTGAAGGAAAAGATCCCCTCCCTTACCTGTGTAAGCACAATACTAAACCCATTAAGAAGAAGCATAACCTTCAGTGAGTGGACCAGGACTACTTTCTTGCTCCCATCCAAGACAAGAGTGTCCATGTTGCTACAAAAATATTATCCTGTAAAATGTTTCCTAAGATAATACCGACACAATGTTCGACAATAGTAGTGGAAATTGTAGATTTATGTGTACTGGGAGAAAAATTCAATTGGTCATGGTACATGCTAAACATACTGATCAAAGATGCGATGCTAGCTCAGCACAAGGACGATCACAAATTCTACTATTCCTGGTTAGTAATTTTGATTTGCTTCACTATCTAGGCTAACCCTCTAGACTATGTACAAATGGATTTCCACCTATCTTTCCTGGGTGCAAGGTACCAGAATCTATGGGAAGATCAGGTGAACAACAATCACCGACATGATAACAAGCTGACAATAACCATTAACAATGTTAAGGACACCATGGAGGTCAAAACATATGGTGTTGATCCCTGCATGCCACTAATTACACCAACATTAGTGCCACCGATCAAAGTGTTGATTCAGAAGCAGGGACTAGGAGCAAATGAAGAGACAAGTGCCGGTCCTGGTGATAACATCACCAAGATAGACTTCTCCAAGCTACTCTTGGAGGAAGTCTATATCATTCAATAGGCATCCACAACCGAACTTTGGCTAAGGAAAAACGTCATTACTTACCAGGTAGCAAAACAACAAAGGAAGGCCAAACTACGCAAGGTGCTTTTGGAAGGAAAGGATCAGGAATTGCAGTAGTGCATCAACCTCCTAGCTAAGAAGGAGCAGGAAATATTAGACCGTGACCAAATTCGTATCTTGTTGGTGGATTCTATTAAGAATGCCATTGCAACATTCCCACTAGGGGTTGGGCAAGATGATGAAGACTCCCTAGTTAAATTCGTTAGTCTTGTGAAGATCGCGCAATATCTTCAGCACCAAGTAGAAGATCTACAAGCCCGCCAAATGACAAGCACACCCTCGGAGGTGTTGGTGGAACGAAAAAGAGTAGTGTCTGAAGGTGCTGAGTAAATCAAAGAAGGAGAAAGAAGGAGAGGCACTTTGCGCAAAGGCTCCAGATGTTGTTGTGACCATTTGGGAAAATTGCTCAAAGATGACATAGCTGAGAAAATAAGGCAGAGTGTGTGAGAGGCATATAAGTGCATCAGTGCTGCAAAGACGGAAATGTGGAAGTTGCCCCTCTAGAAAAAGGTCATTAAGAATGCAGAGATCAAAATCCTATAGTAGGAAGCGCAGAACCTTCGTGAGCAAGAAAAATCTAGGGAATCCAAGGTTGAGGCATTCCATTCGGAAGTTGAGCAGCTCATAGGGCATATTCAGCTGGTGCAACAGAAACTTCAAAGCATAGTGAAATTGATAGCAGAGGAATCCTTGGAACATGCCCATTCCAACCGTGTGGAGAAGTTGGCCACGCAAGCAAAGGAAGCTGTGGCGGAAGTTGCTAAGGTTGAAATAATGGTATAGGTATTACAATACAAGGCCCGTACTGCTACGCAGCCTGAGCCAATACCAGTAGCTTAAAATTGTGCATGAAAATAAAGCCAAGGAAAAAAATTTCAAAATTTTGAAATTTTGGAGGTAACCATAGCGCAGCGTGTAGGTAATGATGATGTGAAACTAGAAGAATAAGTTGCACATAAATGATGATGCACATTAAATCCTCCACCAAACCGATTATGAAAAAAATGATGGCAATTCCACGACAGCAGGCTAGTACCGATGGGATGTTAAATGCATCAAGACTCAACAAATATTTGGCGCTTGTGACAGGACAACACTATAGGCAGATCAAGTGTGGGAAACTCTATAATGGTGGACGTCCATCTCATTAATACTTGATCATGATTTTCAGTACCCAGAAGTGACGATGTCAAAACCCCAAATTTTCAAAAAATTTAAAATTTTCTAAAAAGGTATATAATTTTCAAAATTACAGTAAACTAATTATTAAATTAGTTATATGTTATCAAATTCATTATCTGAATTATCTGTTGGTTATGTTTTAACGATAGAACAATTCTTTTCAGTTTACTGATTTGTTTCTCTTTGCGACCACAAGGTGGAATTTTCATGCAAATCTGGGCTTACTTAGCTTTCGAGCTAATGCATATAGCTTTCTTGTTCTTATAGACTTCAGGTAATAAGTTCGGGTGCTGCTTGCCCAAATTCTAAAGTGTTTAATTTCAAGTTCATCGCAAAAATAAAAACTCAGTAAGAAAATAAATGCTAAACAATTTCCAAGGCTTATGGAGGTAAACTCACTCATCTGTCTTTATTTCTATTAGCTGTAAATTTGTAGTTCTTAATGGTTACTGAACCATTCAATTTCTACCAGAGTTATTATGTGTAAAAATGTCTAAATTATTTCTTTACAAGTAGAATAATAATGGCAGAGTTTAAAAATCAATGTTTTCATTTCAATTGAGTACGATACACTTGCATCATGATAGTTTTATAATCTAACTTTTATATTAAAGGATCTCAAGTCAAAGAGATTTGTGGCTTAACCTTTGTCGTGTTACAATTCGTAGGTTAATAACATGTATTAAAGTAATACCCGCACCACACCAACGTTATTATTTTTTGTTGTATTTATTACCAAACTTTACTAGTTAACCACAAAACATAATAGGGTTAATATTAGCAAATAAGTAGTGGTCATAACTTGAACCTATAAATCTTCTTTATATCATTCCATAGAATCCTTTTAGAACAATGTTACAAACTTTATGTAACTACCTAATAAAAGAATTATTGCTTTTGAGTAAGTTCTCATTAAGAGAATAAACAATACCTCTTTCTTTTTATAGTAAAAATTACTAAACTCCTATAAATTTTCGTGGTTATAATGTTTGAATTAATGAAAGGGTCATGGTAAAGACCATGCCGAGGAAAGGTTTATAGTCCAACTTAAAATCCTATAACCTTTGATTTCATACAACCCAAGCTTGTAGAAATGTTAAGTCATAAATTTATTACTATTGCTAGATTATATGCTTATGATTACCCATAAAAGGTCTACTAGAGAGACATTCAATAACCTAACTTCTAGAACTCTCTTATTATATTATAAGGGTATTAAGGGTATAATATTTTTATCAAAGGATCACCAAGTAAAAAATAAGATGATATATTAAGAAGTAATAAGTCGTAGAGTTGACCACACTTATGATAACATAAGGATAAATCTTGGTTTACGTTGTGTGGTCGATGGTATATCATAATGTAAATTATTGAGACATAAGTCCTCCATGTTGTTGATAAACTTGCATTAGTTTATTTTGTAATGATTTTTATTATTATTAAACGTGATGAAGGTTGACTTGGGAACAAATTTTATAGTGGAACCTTCGTAATCAGCATGAATGATTGTATCATCGCGTCTGGAGATTTTTCGTCAAGAACATTGGAAAGTATCCACTACATGCACAAAAATTTAACTGGAGACGTGGTATCACCATGGCCAAGCGTCGTAAGAATAAAATCAACTTTGAACCCTAGCTGGGTATTCTCCTGTCGCCTCTGGTCCCTCTGACTGCTCTTCCACTGAGCTTCCTATCTGCATTTTTCCCTCGCCTTCAAGGTCCATAGTCCCCTTGCTTTCTGCATTTCTTCGAAGCTCATCCTACAAGCATGTTGTTCTCCTCGAAGCTCCTCCTGAATGCTTGACAGAGGAGTGTTGTCACAAAATCGAGTTGTGAAATTTCCCTAGGGTTTTACTCCGTCACTGCTCCATTCTGAGTCTTTCGACTGCAAAGGAACTATTTCCCTCCTTGGCCTGGTACTGAAAGCAGTGGCCCGACATTCAGAGTTATTAGGCATAGGGTTTTACTGTGGAATGGTTCCTTTTAGTTCTGTTGGGATATATAGCAACGAACTGTGTGTAAATATGCTTACTCTATTATCTTCATTTATACTCAGTCTCTGTTAGTTGCTTAGGGTGACAACAAAATCTTTCTCCCTTGCTGCAGATAAGGGTTTCTTTCTTTCTCGCACTGGTGGTTGTCCTTTTGGTTATGAGTGGTCGTGCTTCTATAAATTTCTAGGTAAGCATCCTTTTTATTCAAAAATCACTTTTATTATAGTTTATTTTAATACACATCTCTATCCTTTGTGAACAAATTAACATTCTCGTTCTTCTGGTTTGCAGGTATCGACTTGTCTCCCTTTGTGGTTCGTGTGACGCTGCGGCTGTAGATGCTGGTTAACGGTAAGCCAGGTTTAACCATGGCATTTTCCTCCTTGTTGGTCCCTTGGGGACAGTCGAGGGTTGGTCCTCGAGGCCTATAACCCTTGCAATTTCGACTGAACCTGTTAGTTGGTTTGTTGTTTTTGGAGCATGATAAGACCCTTGCATTAAGAGAGGTTCTCCGGCTCCGGCAGTGACTGAAAAAGTTGATTTTTATTATAGTTACTGTGCACGATGAACAGAAGGCTGTTTATTCTATCTTCTTGTTTACTTGAAGAAGCCGAGGGCTTTGAAAAGTCTTCAAACTCTTTATTTATCTTTGCTGTACATTTTGATGTTAATAGGGTTCGACCCTAGCTCGAAATTTATATAAAAGTAATTTTTTTTATCTCTCTAAAGAATATCTTTCACTTAATGTACAGTATTGGGTTTTTTAATGGTTTTTACTTGCGTTATTGTTTAAGATCAACAACTGACAATATCTATTCTGTTACGTAGATTTCGATAATTAATATATTTAAATTATACTCTGTAAATTTTCAATTTATCAACTGCTAGATTTCCTGTCTATTGTTTATTTATTGTTATACTTAATGATTACAAGAATTGTAACGTTGTGCTCTAGTTATACCTTCCAAAAGGGAAGGTCTTCATATTTTCAATGAAGTTTTTATGTAACTATTAGTTATGAATGAGTACACAATTTATATTTTAAATTTCGGGTTTACATTAATGTGTTAAGAACATTACTTATAATTACACAATAGTACTATTCCTATAAAATATAAGTTAGGTAGATGTAATATTGTTGATTATAAAAAAATGTTATATTATCTGTGAGTACTATTACTTCTATTGTTATTTTTATTTAGTTTATTTTGTCAATGTGTAGAGAATAGTACTCTATCATTTATTTTTTTATGCCATCTATACTTAATACTTTGTAAAAGTTCTCTTGGTGTTTATTTTATCTTACATGTTATGATGTTAATAAAGTAAAACAATTTAATAGACTATCTATGATCTATATCATATATATCTATATGGTAATATTTATTTAAACTTTTATAAAAGAATATACTGATAACTATAGGTCTCGTTCGAGTTCAGTTAAATAAAATAAATGCAGAAACTAGATAAATTTACAAATTGTTTTCTATACATTCTATTATTTAACATCTCGGAAGTAATAACTGTCGAAAGAAAAACATTTCTATTCATTTTATTACTGCATACTTTAGCTAGTAATTCCTTTTCTCAGTTTCAAACATTATAGTAAGGTTTCTAGAATAGAAATTATACAGAAAACCTGTGTACCCATTTGAATCTAGTTCTGTTAGTAAAAGAAAATACAACTTCTTTCCTTGTTCTATAATCTAATATAAATTATTCAAATCAAACCCTAACTTTACTTCTTGTACAGAATGCTACTGCTCTGATAGATAAATAAAATTATGCATTCTTTTAAACAAACTAACAATTTATGCTATAATTGCATCCTACCGTCTTTATTTATAATTTCACCCCTGTGCTGGAGTACGGTCTGGTCACACCAGATGAGGAAAAACGTAGGTGGGGTTTAATTTCTCATCAAATGATTTTAATTACTGAAAAAACTCAGAATGCTTTCATGACTAAACCTTCTAAGTCTTTACATCATAAACAACAACATAATATTCAATCGTACACAGATATTTAAAACAAAGAATGTTAAATAGCAGAACCTGTTATTGAGCTTGGACAACAACAGCAATGGGAGGCCATTCCTCCCTACCAACTCCTGGAGAGCGCTCAAACAACGGCTTCTCAGGACCCTCGAGCTTGCTCTGGTCTCCCTGGCTGGGACTAGGTGCAACAATAATCCCGTACCAATATTCAAACTCAGTACAAGTCTTGAACTTATCAGTAAGTTCTCTCAGCTTATAAGCTGTAACATACCAAGTTATTGCAGATTCTCTCTCAAAACACTTTCCCACTGTTTTCCCTTTTTCCCCAATGAATTTCCTGAATAGCATTCCTCTTGAATGATTCTTCTCTGGAAAATACCTAAGCAACCTCAGCTCTATTCATTGGGTACTTTTAAAAGATTGCCTAGGTCTTTTTGGGTTAGTTGTCATTTATTGAGCCACCTGCTCTGATCCCTCTTTCTTGGGGGATCATGACCCCAATTATATGGAAGTTGCCACCTGTAACCTAGGAATTGTTTGAGGATGCTGCCACTTGTATTTTTCCCTCCACCTAGTTTCTTCCACCAGTTTGACCAGTAACCTCTTATTAACAGCTCTCCCATGCTGTTGTCTCCACTTTTTAATTATTAATAATAAAAGATTTAGAATTACATTCCACTTCTTTTGACTCTGTTGAGTCATCAGTTCCTACTTAGCATTAAATTTAACATAATGTATTAAGAAATCAAATTAAAACAATTAACATTATTTACAAAATTGGGGTATGTGACAGACGACGCCGATAATCATAAAAAATCTAACAAGAAAATTCGGTTCACCAGATGATGGTCTTGTCCTAATGATGCACCCAGATAACCCTACATGGAAGATGACCCTATGCTCTTCCTATAATATTTGGGCTCCCTTGCATCAAGCATACATCACTGATTCGTACTGATCAACCACAAGATGCAGTTACAAATGGGTTGGGGAGTATCATGTCGAGCAGCCTTGCAGGCTAAACCTGTTGCTGCAGCTTTCATTATGTCAGGTATATCCATAGATAGCAAGAAGGAATATGGTGATAGTCTATGGAGAATTCATCCTTTTTTATTAGTAGATCAGTATATTAGCGGTCCTGTCGATGGCACCATAGTGGACTCCTGTAGGGACCAGAGTTCCGGCCCAATTTGACAAACTCTGCGGGGTCTGAACTAGAGTACCTTCCGTCTTTCACAAAGTCTGTAGGGTTGGCGAGCGAGCTCATTTTTTAGCAATATAGGTGGGATATCCTTGTATCAAGGGATTGGGGAAGGGTCGCAGGGCCAGTTATGACTTGTAATCTATGCTTCTCACATAAAATTTGTCAATGTTTGGAAAATAACTCACCTCCACCACCCTGGATAGCAGGAATTTTTTGGTTTTCAATACGGACAATTCTTCGAAGTCCATATATATGGAAAAAAGAGTGGTGAAGAGAAAAATGCAGAAGAGATGAAATCGAGGAAGAAAAGCAAGAGAACAAGCCGCAGCAAGCCACAACAAGCACACGTAAAACCCCCGGAGCATGAGAATGGAGGAAGAGCCAAGGCCACTGGGATTGCTGTGTTGGAATGGGACACTAACCACCCTTGGTGAAATTGGATGCAGACTATGATAAGATGATGAAAGAGTCCTAGAGCAAAGACAACATTCCTATTCGCATGGATCTTGGTCCCAATAAGAAGCACATAGCTTAAGTTTTCTGCCCAAGCGAACTCTAAACTTAAACCCTCCATTGCCCATCCTCTAATGGTGCCAAGAAACAAGTTGTATCGGTGTGCTAAGCTCGCAAAGAACCTAATTCTGAGAAAAATTTTCCCTCAAGGAACCTAAAAAAAAAAGAAAAGGAGCAGGGTGTGCAAGCTAAGACGCAGAAGAAGCTGTGCACGGGGGAGAATTTTTTTTTTTGCAAAAGATGTCGCCTAGGTCATGCCGCTTCATATGTCCCTTGCTTCGTGGCTTGTGATGAGCCACATGTGAGTGTTGGGGCCCTGTTGGCCCAGGAAAGGGGCATAAGGAGGAATTTTGCGAGCGCAACCAAGGAAAATGCACCGTGCGCGTGATAGAAGCAAAGGAATATCACGAAGAACGTAAAGGGACCATGGAGGCAGAACATAGAGGTGTGCGATGAAGGAAAGGCAAGCGCAGAAGTGAGCAGGGGATAACGACTAGAAAGTGATGGATGTAGAATATAGATCATGGTCATTTACGACATCGTAAGTTTGCATCTACACATGTATGAGAAGATATTTGTAAGTCAAGCCGATAGTGCCTCGTGTCAAGTCATGATCACCACAGCTGTAGCCAGAGAAGTGGCTGATGATGATGGATAACAGACTACCAGTATGCAGTTGGCCCTGCATGGTCATGTAAAATAGTATAAATAGGAGGGATGCAATAGTTAGAAGGTTGGTTGATGTAGTTTTTGTTGATCCCTGTTAGGCATTGTTCATCTTTAGTAGCTTTTAACATAGTCTCTGTTTTAGGTCGGTTATGTAGTAGTAGTTTTCTATTCAGTGGTAATCCATGGTGAGGGATACCATTTTTGTTGTAATGTCATAGAGATTAGAGAGGAGAAAAATCAGGAAGAGTATAGTAGCGATAGAGGGGCTGCTGAGCCGTGGATTTGGATGCTATGTGAGAATACCGCTAGGAGTAGAAGTAGAGTAGAAGAGTGAACCCGAGAGCATGAGAACCATAAGTCTAAACTTAAAGACACATCTCAAGATCATTCTACATCCCGCAGACTGCAAGGTGCTATATCCTTTCTCATGCCAGATGAAGAGCTTCTTGGTGGTTTTTCCCAGATGGGTTTCCACATTATCTCTTGTGTTTAAATGAATGGTTGATGTGGTGAATGTTTATGTGATTGATTACTATTTTATTTTGGTATAATGTTGAATGTTGCTTGAATATCTGTTATTATCCTACAATTGGTAGATGAATGATCGGAATGCATTGTTGAAATGGACCTATATATATATATATATATATATATATATATATATATCGGTCTGTATGATTGTTGTTTTGAATCTCGACTTAAGTCGTAGAGCCAATTGATGTGAATCAACTGTGCCCCATAAGCTACGTCAATTGCAAGGTGGAAAGGAAGGTCAAGTTGCACGTGATGCAATGTATTTGTGCTCGGTTGCACAGAACCAACTCCTTTGTCCATCCATATTGCTTCCTTCATTCAGCTCCTTGGCTACGATCCAAGGGACTATAATCCCTCGACAATCGCAGAAACATGGTTTCGGCGGTTACCCTTATATGAGATATCTTGGGTGAGACTGTGCCTACTTCGCAGGTGTTGCCAATGGGGATTTCTTTGTTGGGTTAGTATCTTAGGTAGTTGTTGGATCGACGGGTTACGCAGAACCTGGGTCGCACAAGTGGGGAAAAGTGGCCAACAATTTTCCCTCTAGTAAATACACTTATTTAAGACATTGAATGTTATTCTCATTGCCCCTTTAATTTATTAATGGTAATGAATTTATAACCTTCATGACACTTTTTATTTCCAACAAATCCTACAACCAACATATTTGATAGGAATGGTTTTGAAATGTTGTGTAATTTTGAACTTCGAATACTAGACTTCTTGTGTCTTTTTTTCTATAAGGTGCACAAATTATGGTTGTGAATGTGGATATAAGAGGTAGAAATTTATCCATTATTATCCACAACAATATTTTGGAGCTACGAAAGTCTTCATTATATCTTTAATACCCTACACTCAGAATATCGTGCACTTCTTTGAATACCACATACTTCTTCAGACCCATGTTTTTTAAACAAGTCAAAACACTAATGAGTAAGGGATGAAGGAACAACAAATTTGTAAAATGGTGGGGTGGGGGGGCATCGACTCGGTGTCTAAACCTGGTGCTTGTGAATTCCTTGATTTCAAATGAAATCATAATAGTTGTAATTTTGAGTTGAAAAAAAAACAATTATGAGTACAACCATGTAATTTTTTGTTTTTGTAATTCATATTCTTTTTATGATGTGCTTCTATACAAGTTTTTTACTACTTCTCCTGTAACATCCCCAAGTTAGTAAAATAAAATAAAATAAAAGTTTTCCTTTCGAAAGACCACTTATACCTTCGATACAACTAGCCTTAACACTTTTGAGTGATGAAACTAAACCACATTGTAAATTGATCACTGGAAAGGTGTTAGTCATCAAGACAAAACTTGTTATCTCCGAAATAACATAAGTCCACTATATTTCAATCCTTCCTAAGATCCATAATTTATAATAATTAACACATTAGGCAAAGAGCTTAATCAACGACTCTAAGTTTTGTCCCACATTAGACTATAGAACATATTATAAACATTAAATAAACAACCTTCCTTTGGATTTGAAACACTCATATGGAAGCATTCGACCATTTACACCATCCTTATCATGAGAACATAAGTTAAATACATCAAAGTACTTAAGATAAAATACATCAATATCACATAAGATAGAATACAACAAGAGTAAATAAGATCAGATACATCAAGCTCACATAAGATGGCATACAAAAAGAGTACACAAGATCATATACATCAAGATCACATAAGATGGCATACAACAAGAGTACATGAGATAAAACACATCAAGAGCACAAAAGATTGAGACCAATCTACATGGTTCACCCAATCCATGGGTTACGTCCACAAAACGGTCACATCATGTAATATTTATTACAAAAAATGGGTTACAATCTGCAACATCAATGTTTCCATACTTTTTTTCTGTTCTTTTCATAAACTCTCTCATCGAGAGTATTTATAAGCTATTAAATACTAAGATCAACTATGACATGCATTTTAACAAGTTCTTTCTGGTATCCTACAAGAATACTAAGATATTCTTCGAGGTTTTAAGATAACTTGGTTGGTTATTAGACTCTTAAACCATCCCTAATCTATATAGGAAATACAAATTAAAATTAAGGACACTTTTGAAAAAACTAGACACATAGACATAAATTCCCTGGTTCTGTTAATTTAAATTTAAAACAGCAGACAAGCTTAAAACCACATAAAAGGAAACAAAATGCAAAGGTTGATTCCCCATAACCAATGCAGCATTTGAGATCATGTTCAGAGTTTATATGCATACATTAGAATTCGTTGTCAAGGTTCCTATCTATATTCAAAACAAAATGCAAGGGTTCGATTCTCCATAACCAATGTAAACATTGGAGGTCGTGATCATAGATCAGATCTGGAAATTTTGGTCAAGGTTCAGATCTAGAATTTGTGGTTAAGGTTCATATCTATAATGTTATATATCTCGAACACAAACCCAGAGTCACATACAACTGAATCGAATATGTAAAGTAGATATTTATTCAATGCAAAACTTGAAATCGTATACAACAAACTCCAATCTATAGTGTGGATATATCTTCATCGTAGACAAAGGAATGTATGTAGATATCAAAATCATATGCACCAATAAAGATAGTGTTGAAAGCGTTACGACAGTTTGAACCTTCGTTTTCAAGGCAAAAATAAACACTACGTAGATAAAAACAATGGGAATACATGCAAGATCTCACATAACTAATGTAGAATATCCATTTTAAAAAATGTAGGCATGTTTGCATATTTTTCTGTCATGCTTACCAATTCAGATAAATTGGAGAAAACATACAAGATCTACACAACACATCATAAATAAAAACACAGGAAATTGAAACCAAAAGAAAACATAGGCTTGGAATCCATAATGCTCAGATCCAGTCAAGAAACATAGGAGTTAAATGAAAAATCACATGAATCCACACAAATGCATTCGCAGCTTTTAAAAAAATCAATAGAGCTTAAATTCAAACAATCAACATCAAAGTACAATGCAATCACAGACTTGGAATCCATAATGCTTAGATCCAGATAACAAACTGAGACGCTATAAGACAATTCACATGCATCCACATAAATGAAATATCAGCTTAGAATAGATCAATAGAGTTCAGATCCAAATGATCCACAAAAAATAAAAGAAATCCCAGCTTGGAATAAATTGATGGAGCTTAGATCCAAACAATCCACAACAAATAAAATCACTCATAGGCTTGGAATAAAATCGATGGAGTTCAGATCCAACGATCCACAACAAAGAAAATGCACTCACAGGCTTGGAATAAAAACGATGGAGTTCAGATCCAAAACAATCCACAACAAATAAAATCACTCGCAGGCTTGGAATAAAATTGATGGAGTTCAAATCCAACAAAACACAACAAATAAAATGGACTCGCAGGCTTGGAATCAAAACGATGGAGTTCAAATACAAAATGATCCACAACAAATAAAATGCACATGCAGTATTGGAATTAAAACGATGGAGTTTAGATCCAAAATTATCCACAACAAATAAAATCACTCACAGGCTTGGAATAAAATCGATGGAGTTCAGATCCAACGATCCACAACAAATAAAACGCACTTGCAGGCTTGGAATAGAAACGATGGAGCTCAGATCCAAAATGATCCACAACAACTAAAATGCACATGCACGCCTGGAATAAAAATGATGGAGCTCAGATCCAAAACAATCCAGAACAAATAAAATGCACATGCAGGATCGGATTAAAAATGATGGATTTCGGATCCAAAACGATCCAAAACCAATATAATGGACACACATGATTGGAATAAAAACGATGGATTTAATATCCAAAACGATCCACAACCAATACAATGCACACGCATGCTTGAAATAAAAACGATGGAGTTCAGATCCAAAACAATCCACAACCAATAGAATGCACACACAGGCTTGGAATAAAATCGAGGATCGATTTCTGATCAGGATATGTTAACTCCTATCTAGGTTAAAACACAGGATTGGAAGCCTGTAATGAAGACTAATTTTAGATCTCCAATAATAAATCTAAACAGTGAACAAATCAAGAATTTCATGGACTAAAATCAAACATAAGCATGATACAAAAGTGCTTACTTGATCTATTTAGCATTCTGAAGTTAAGAGATGGAAGCACATGTTCCATATATTTGATCGCAAACCTCACTTGCTCCACTTTCACATTCGATCGCTTTTTCCTCCTTTTGCACGGAAAACCACCCCCCTCACTTCTATGAAATCGTACCTTTAAAGGAGCACCCCTTCTCCTCTTCAACAGGACATGTGGCTTCTAATCATGGCACGTGGTCTTAGTGAGACTCCATGTCCTTTTTTTTTTCAGTGAAGAATTTATCATATCTCAATGTATGTTCTAGAGGTATAAATCTTCAAATTACATATATATAATATGTACTTAGGGTTGTAAATATATATATATATATAAGTTTATATATAACCACTTGTAGGCTTTACATCCTTCGAGGTTATAATATTAGTTTATAGGGAAATGGTATTAGCCATTAATTAGATGAAACATCCTTTTATCATTCTTCGCTTATTATGATGGGTTTTCTACTATTTTTCTTGCTATTTTAAGCAAATGGTATTTTTCGTCATTTTAAATTGATCCAATTTCACTAGACTATGCAAATGGTTTAGTTAAAATTATTATGTCTTTTGAACATATATATACTAACTTTAGTCCATGTCGATAACTATCGGTTATACCCACTTTATGATGAGCATGTAAAGTACCGATAATACTATATCACACTTCCCTCTGATGACACTAAGATGAGTCTTACTAACATCCAAGACTCTACTCATCTTTCACTCTCCCCCCTAGTGGATTCAGTTATCCGTCATTAATTTGCATCAATGTTTTATGTCTCCTAAGTCTACACTTACAGAATTAACTCATATAAATCACAAGGTTTTTCTTGTGGGGCCTTGGCCTTGAGCACCTTACCATAAATAAGTACCATATACATTCATAATTACAACATATTTTGGGGTATGGAAGAGGGACATTACATCTCCATTCGCCACAAAGTGGAGAGTAATTTATCAATCAGAAAGCTTTCAACAACTTCGATGAAATAACTAATCTCAAGTTTCCTATGTTTGAAAATTGCAACCATAATCTTCTATGCAGTGAATTAAAACATTTATATGGAAGGTTAAACAATACAAAGATCAGAAAAAACAAACATAGAATGATGAAAAACACACAATAATGACCACAAAATATTTAATGTGGTAAAACCCTCGAGAGGAAAACATCCACAATAGAAGTGTATCAGTCTTGTTGTTATTCAAAGATGGCTATTACAAACTTCTATGCAACAACATATAGCTATTCTTCTGTTTTGGATTATCTTAATCCCTTAATGATGATACATTACACCATATAGTGTGGCACATTACTCCCTATATTTTGGTGCATTACATATTATTTATGTCGGCTTGGGTCTATTAGTTGTAATTGTATAACTTTTCCACAACACCCCTTTTCCACAAACGTAGTTCTGCAAGATGTTTTCCGCAACTCCTTTCCCGCAACACCGCGGATTGTAGGATGCGGCTTTACAAATTTAGAAATTGAACTTTTGCAACTAATTGTGGCCGCAATGATCTATCCTGCATGTGGGTTGCGGAACTTGACTTTTCGAAACTAAGTTCCCGTAATTTCCATGTTTCCCGATTCCCGCAATTTCGAAATCTTTCGTAGCACTGATTCTTGTGAATTAGTTCTTGGTCATTCATCTCTCTCCAAATGCAGAACATATTGTAACTTTTGATTTTCGTCACGATATTTCTTCGCTATTTGATATTCTCTAATATATTTCTTCGTAGCTCGCCAAATTGATCACTGAAAGGATCAATTTATCTGCAATTCAGAAACTAAATAATTTACACACAGATTTATAGGGAGTGAACGCAGGATGAATCATATCTCTACAGATTTATATAAAACCAGGAATCCATCAAAACACAGACAGAATGTAATCCTTTGTTGTTTATTTAACTTGATGATAATTTCAAACATAGAGAATTGAACTTATTCACTCCTTTTGTGCACATGCTTTCCTTTCTTCTCTTCTTTCTCCTTTTTCTCCTCCAGATCTATTACACTCAAATTAATTTATAATACTCATCAAACCTGTTAGATCCGACTAAGTTGGATATGAGGACCTAATGAAAGAAAACCCTATCGACAAAGATCAATTCTTGAGAAATCCATGCAGGGATCAAGGAGAACAAAGGAAAAATTGCCACTTATTTCAAATTTAAAACTAATTCTATCTACTTTTCATCAAACTCTATCCATCTAGAACTTGATTACAAGGCAAGCTGACTCATTAGTAAATGAAGTTCGAGCTAGATGATAAGATCATTCATCAGTCAATGAACTTCGAGCTAGATGCTAAGATGATTCATCAGTCAATGAAGTTCGAGCTAGATGCTCTTGCATCATACTCCTGGGGAAGAAAATAATTTTTCATTAAGTCTTCAAACAGTACATTGTACTTGGAAATTTCTTGTTCTGTCATCGAGGCCACATATTCAGTAGGTTGATTTCTCCATTTGACCAGGGTATTGAAAGAAGGTTTTGTTCCTCATCTTCCTTAAGATTCTTTTGTCAAGGATGGATTCAATCTAAGGTTTTTCTTGTTGTGTAATTTGTCCTTTCCAATCTATAGTTGGATCATCTCTATCTGAAGTTACACCATCTAGTTGGATACTTCCATATCTAAAAGGATACAAGTCTGAAAAATTAAAAATTGGTGAAATATGAAGCTCAGAAGGAATTTCAATTTCATAAGCATTTGCAGAAAACTTCCTTAAAAATTTACAAGGTTCAATCCTTTTAAGCTTCAACTTATTATATGTTGATTTAGGAACCTTTTCTTTTTAAGATAGGAAATTACTAAATCTCTAATCTAAAAAATAACTTCTCTTCTCTTTAGGTCTACTCTCTGTTTATACTTCTACACACTTTCCTATAATCTCTTCTTGATGTTTTCTTGTAGCTCATGCATACTAACTACAAAGTCTTCACCTTCTGTACTTATCTTTTCCTATTTTCCCAAATCTCTAAGTTCATATAGACCTCTTGGATGCATCCCATAGCCAAATTGAAAATGACTCATACATGTACTTCTATTGGGTGAATCACTGTATGCGAACTCAACCTAAGATAAAGCTAAGTCCCCCTGTTTTGGATGTTCATACACCAGAATTCTCAGTATATTTCCCAAGATCCTATTTACCACTTCAGCCTATCCATAGTCTGAGGGTGATAAGCAGAACTAAAACTGATATTAGTCCCAAATTTCTTCCATAGTGTTCTCCAAAAATGACTAACAAATTTGGTATCTCTGTCACACACAATAGTCAAAGGAAAACCATGCAACTTTACAATTTCTGAAAAGAGTAGATTAGCAATGTTTGTTGCATCATTAGTGTTTTTTTCATGCAATGAAATGAGCCATTTTGGAAAATCTATCTACTACAACATAAATTGAATCATGACCTCTTTGAGTTCTAGGTAAACCTAAAACAAAATCCATGCTTATTGAATCCCAAGGCCTAGATGGAATAAATAATGGTTGATACAATCATGTGTTCTGACTTCTCCCTTTTGCATGTTGACAGACTCTACATACTTCAACAAATTTCTTCACAACATGCTGCATCTTTGGCCAAAAATAAAAATTACTCACCATAGCAAAAGTCTTGTCTTGCCCAAAATGTCCTTAGAGACCCCCACTATGTTTTTCTTGAATTAAATTTTCCCTCATTGAACATCTTGGAATACACAACTTATTGTCTTTGAACAACAATCCTTCTTGCATCATATAATCTAACCAATGGCTTATGTTATGGGTAACTAGATTTTCACAGGGAGCATAAATATCCTTGAAATCTACATCCTCTTTATACATAGAAATCAAATTTTCAAATCCCAAGTACTGACCTTAACTTCCTGCATTACCAAACTTATCCTATTAGTGATATTTTTGATTGCCCTGGAGTCAGTACAGATTCTCCACCCACCATCTTTCTTTGGACTTATCATAGTGCATACAACATAAGGACTCAAGCTCTCTTTCACCAATCCCTTTTCCAACCGCTCATGTACTTGCTGTTTGATTTGTTCATTTTCTAGAGGGGTTTATCTATATGTTGGTTTGTTAGGTAAATTGCACCAGGTATTAAGTCAATGTGATGACAAATACTTCTTACAGGAGGTAAGTCATTTGGTAATTCATCCACAATAATGTTAGCATACTCATCAAGCAAAGTTTTAACTTCATGTGGAAAATAATATAAATTTGTAGAAGTTAAAATTACCTTTGTCTTACCAATAAGAGAAAAATGTAGATCCTTTTCTTTCTAAACTTTCTATAATAGCTCTTTTCTAGACATTAGCATAATGCTTGATCCTGAAATTCCTTAAACTGCTTCATCTTCCAAGGGTGACAAGGTATGTCTCTTCCCATCTTTCTCCAGAGAATAAGTATTCTTCCTCCCATCATGAAAAAATTTCCTATCATACTACCTCGGCCTCCCTAAGAGTATATGGTACACATCCATAGGCATTATGTCACACAATATTTCATCCTTGTAAGTACCAATCTATAACTCCACATTACACTGCTCATTCACCAAGAGTTGATCTCCTTTCTGTAACCAGGACACTTTGTAAGGAGTGGGATGATTCATCCTCTTAAACCCTAGCTTCTTTACCATCTATGTGGAAACCAAATTATCAGTACTACCACTATCAATAACCATTTTACAACACTTACCTTGTGACTTACACCTTGTTCTAAACACACTTTTCCTTTGAACTAGTTCATGTACCTATTTCTCTGTCTTCACCAAGACTCTCTTCAACATAAGAGCCTCTCCATCCTATGGAGAATTATTTACCTTTGTTTCTTCTCTTTATTCTTCCCAAGCCTCTGTAACATTCGCATTTATCTAACCTTTAGATTTATTTCTTGGACAATCCCAAGACATATGTCCAATCTCTCCATAAGTATAACATGTTACTTCTCTATTTCTACCTCTTCCTCTACCTCCTATGAATCCTCCTCTCTAGAATGATTGAATTCTACTACTAGAACTTTTAGCTTCATCTTTAGAAGTTATACCTCCTCTGTTTTGGACACCTCTACCTCTTACCATGTTCTTTCTTCTATTCCTCTAGTTTTTCTTTCTTATCAATTTATCTTCTGGCTTTAAAGCTATCTGTTATGTATCTTCTACATTTTTCAAATTTAATAGACTGAATTCATCCTGTATATCATATCTCAACCCATTGATATACCTAGCTACTCTTTCTAGACCTCCCTCTGTGTGTCCAGATCTAATATTCAGTCTAAAAAATTCTTCTGTATATTCTTTTACTGTCATAACCTTCTGTCTAACATTCTGTATTTGTATAAGAATATTTAACTAATAGTCCTTAGGCATAAATTGACTTTTAATATTATACATCGTCTTATCCCAAGAGTTAATTTTTTTCTTACCTCTTCTTTCTCGATGGATCTGGAGCTCATCCTACCAGATAGCTGTATGTCCCTTCAATATATTAGCTGCATATCTTAGTTTCTTCTTGTCTTATATCTCTTCAAAATCAAATTATTTATTCATAGCATTAATCCAATCCATAAGTTCTTCAACATTTAAGTTACCTGAATACATAGGTGCTTCTATTCTTGGTTTTCCACTGGTTTTCATCAACATCTTCAATATTTTAACTTCATAAGGACCTTCTTCTTCTTCCTCATAGGATTCAGATTCGGATTCTTCGTCACTGTCACCTGAATTGTCTAAATGGTTCTTTCGGGCCAAAGCTTCTAAATTTTCTTCCAACATTCTCATGTTTCTTTCCATTTCTATTTCTACAAGTGTCAACCTCGAACACCTCCTACATGAACTCCATGTATGCATGCCCTTCTTAGTGGCATCTTTTTTCACAGACTCAAATAATCAACTAAGCTACTACGCATAATATTTGTCCTGTTTTGATACAAAAATTGATGGCCTCAAAGATCAACTAGATCCAAGACTTCAATTTACAGGATGAATTCCTGATTGAAATATTCTTTCTAACCTTTAACTTAGGTTCTCCACAATCTCCACCTTTCTGTAACTTAGTTTTGATGTAAACGTCATTCCGCAACTCCTTTTCTGTAACACCTCTTTTATGCAACACATCTTTTCCGCATACATCGTTTCGCAAGATGTTTCCCACAACTCCTTTCCCGCAACACCCATTTTCCGCAGCATTGCGGATTGCGGGATACGGCTTTAAAATTTTTAAAAATTGAACTTCTACAACTAATTGCTGCTACAATGGTCTATCCGTCATGCGGGTTGCAGAACCTGATTTATCAAAACTGAGTTCCCACAATTTGAAAATCTTCCACAATGTTGATTCTTGTGCATTAGTTCTCAGTCGTTCATATGTCTCCAAATGTGGAGCAAATTGTAACCGTTGTTTTCCTTCACGATATTTATTCATTGTTCGATCTTATTTGAGATCTGTCTTCGTAGCTCACCAAATTTATCACTGAAAGGATCAATTTCTCTGCAATTCGAAAACTAAATAATTATATGGAGTGAATGCAGGATGAATTCATATATCTACATATTTATATAAAACCAGGAATCCATCAAAACACACATAGAATGTAATCCTTTGTTCTTTATTCAACTTGATCGAAATTTCAAACACAAAGAATTCAACTTATTCACTCCTTCTGTGCACACTCTTTCCCTTCTTCTCTTCTTTCTCCTTTTTCTCCTCCAGATCTATTACACTCAAATTAATTTATAATACTCAGAAAACTTGTCACATCTGACTAAGTTGGATCTGATGACCTAATAAAAGAAAACCCTATCTACAAAGATCAATCCTTGATAAATCCATGCAGGGATCAAGGAGAATAAATGAAAAATTGCCACTTATTACAAATTTGAAACTAATTCTATCTACTTGTCATCGAACCCTATCCATCTAGAATTTGATTAAAAGGCAAGCTAATGCATTAGTAAATGAACTTAAAGCTGGATGCTAAAATAATTCATCAGTCAATGAAGTTCAGGTTGGATGCTCCTGCATAAATTTTTAATCCTATGGAATTTGGGAAAATACTATTAGAAAAAGAAAAGGGAAAAGGTGATTTTTTTTTTGAAAAAAAAGCCTATAAATTTATCCCATGGGATGCTTTTTTCCCCTAAAATTTTCCCTCTAGTAAATACACTTATTTACGACATTGAATGTTGTTCTCATTGCCCCTTTAATTTATTAATTGTAATGACTTTATAACCTTCACGACACTTTTGATTTCCCACAAATCCTACTACCAACATATTTGATAGTGTTGCCGCTGCAACTTGTTTCCCAAATTTCTAAAAATTTTGGACCCTACTTTTTAATTTTATCTTGCCTGGGATTGTTTTGGATTCCTAATCTCTGTTGTTCCTCTACTACAAATTTGGATTTTTTGAGGTTGATTTCAGGTAAACTATTTTCCTTCATTTCAGAAGTTGAATGATATAAAACCTCTTTTTGTCTAGCCAATGCTTTTGACTTTGGAGTTTAAAGTTTTGATTTGAAATTATTTCCTTTATCACTATCGAAAGTCCATTGATGTGTGAATCGAGGAATTAGTCTTCTATATCACCGCCATTTCGGAGGGAAAATAGAGAACATGCCGATGGATAGTTCTTACCCTTGCCGATTCCATGGTTTTATTGCTTAAACCTTTTGCTTTTCATTATTTTTTTTTTCTTTTTGCTGTCGAAATGGTGTTTGACTATTGATCAGAGGGCTAGTCCTTTGCGTTGTTGACACAGTGGCAGTGTTGAGCTAACCATCGCCGATAGTTAGTCATTAAAGCTCTCGATCACCAATGGTTTTGTGATTCACAGAACTCATAGTCAATTGGTTATCTACCTTTGCAGCTGCGTAGTGAACTATCTCATCGATGATTAGTGTTTTCTAGTTCCGACGCTTTATTGAATAGTGGTTCCAATTTCCAATACATGACTTCGGCGACATTTAGTGCTTTATATCACCGACATTGTGGAAAATTCCAGCTTTGTCTCGCTGATACTACAGAGTATTTTGTGTCTTGATCCATCGATACATAGTCCTTAGAACCTTCGATCATCAAAGTTTTTATTTGATCGCGGAAGCTATAGTCTGTATGTCTTCTATCGTTTCAGCTCCTTAGTGAACTAATCATCTGATGCTATAGTGGTTTCGACCACCGATTGAGGTTTTTCCTACCATCTTTTTCACCGGAAAGGTATATATATTGGGGTAGGGTATTATTTTATTATTACCGCTTGTGAAAAATTATGTCTACTCCGTTCTCACTGATCAAACTGTAACTTTGTGCCCAGCTGTTCGGATTTCATTGGCTTGGTTTTCCTTCATGGATTTCTTTATTTTTCCTACCGACTGCACAACTTGCTTGCCAGGTAGGCCAAACATGGTTTCTCCTTTCTTTTGATTTTATTGGTCGTTTTGGGAACTAGGGTCTTGCCCTAGTTAGGTTTTCCCGCAATGGTGCAGTTATCCTTTTTAAATGAATATTTATCCTTGCGGCATGAGGTATCAGTCAGATTGATGGTTTTGGTGGTGGGGGTTTCTTGAGCCTGTGTTATGAGATGTTATGGATGCTCTTTCCCAGTTTAAAGGATTAGGTAGTTGGTGCAGAAAAGAGTTACGCTGTCTGCACCGAATTTTGTGCGGATGTTTATGGCCATCTAGGGGAATCAATTTGTCATAGGCGCTTACCCTGGTTTCATGGAGTGGGGGAAGGTTTTTCTTTTTGGTCGAGCTGGGATTTCCGCATTTTCAATCATGGGATAGGGCCCCACATTTGAATTTTAGACTTATTGATAGCGTGGTTCTCGTTATTCAAGATTTAGAGCATTTCGATTGCAATTCGGTTTAAATGATGCGTTGTCTATCAGGGCTATGTTTTAGTTGCAGATGGACTTAGAGGATTTTTTTAGATCAAGCTTGCAAAAGCTCCTTTTTTGCCTTGTCATTTTCTTCTATGCATTAATATTCGGTGTACTTTATTTATGAAAATGCATATGGAAGAGGTAAAAATTTTGATACAGTTTTTTCTTCATTCTTAAAACACTAACTAAAAGATCCAATGGTCTAAGAACATGCTTGGTTTATGATAGGATAACTATTGCAAAGGAGATATGTCTAAAAGACAAAAGAAGAAGGCTCATGTTGCAGAGGCAAAACTGGAGGTGGAAATCATCACCAAGGTGGAATATATATATGAAGATACCAAAGCCACCACCGGGGTAGATCTAGACTATAAATGGGGTGAGATGTACAGGTTGATAGCAAATCAGAATGTTCCTGATGCAGGATTTGAAGAACTAATTATTTATGCAAAAATCGAGAAATATACCCTTATGAAAGCAGCAAGGAGACTTGAGTTGTTCCCATGCTTAGAGGTGATCGGTTGGATTCTCCCTAGGGTAGATGTGACCATGATGATCTTAGCAAATACTGCCAAATAGGGCTATGATGCATATAGTCCTACTTATGTCTCAATGGCATACCACTTGCCTCCTTCTCAAATTTACTTAATTGAAAGCTGGTTGAAGGAGACAAATTTGGACCTGGTTGAAACTATCAAAAGAATGATGATACCAGGGAAGAAATTTTTGAACCAGGCCCTGAGGAGAATATGATACAGCCACTCTTCGGACCCCTTATAGATTTATAGCACTGATGTTGAATAGATTTTTTGGGAGAGCTCATGGTAAAAGCTTCAAATTGGGATGGATACCCATTATTTTCTATGTGGCCACTTAGGGGACCATATTCAATTGGGCAAACATAGTGTCCAATAGCCTCTTATCATGCATATCTTCAGATTTGGGAGGGGTGTCACAAAATAAGTCAAAGTTTTACATGAGCTCTATCTTAGTGGACTGTGTATTATGTACCCAGTCTTTTCCATCCTTAAGGTGTAATTGGGACAAGGACAGGACCCCTGTATACACTGCATACAAATTATTTTGGGCACACAAATACTATAGCCACTACAAAGAGATATGTGAACACTTAATTATGCCTTTGTACACTTTAATTTTCTTGACAAAATGCAACTGCATGTCCAGAGAGGCATTCAAAGTCATTGAAGAACTTGGAAGTTAGTATTTGAATGAAGAGGAAATGTACATTAGAATGTATGGTGGCTCTAGGGCACCTTCTCTACTCCCCAAATATTTCATTGATTATGTGTTACATAAAGAAGCAGTCAGGCAGGTATACATTGATGGTGTTGGAAGCTTCCTGTTCAAACATAAGAAGGCAGCATATCCTACCATACCTTTCTGGATGGGGAGTTATAAGTTTACAAAGGTTAAACAGACTGCAGAATTCATGTAGGAACTGGAGCACTTTCATTTTGGAGAGATGAACTTCCATAGGAATGACTCCCAAAATAAAGTTGCAGAGCATTGCAAGGTGGAAAATGTTCATTTTGAATACACAAATTTTTGGGACAAAGAGGAAGAAATATTCATAAATGCAAAGAATATGACTACATTAAAGAAGAGATTTAAACAGAAAATCACTATTGTAGGAGGAAAGGGAAAAACCACACAGTAGATAGCTGAAGAAGAAGAGGTCAAAAAAAGAGACGAAGATGCTAGAAGGCTAGCACAAGAAGTGGAAGGCTGGATAAAGCATGAAGAAGAAGAAAGAAAGAGAGCTACAGAGGAAGAAACAAAGAAGGAAGAGGATGAGAGAAAGAAAAAAGAAGCGAAGATAAAGAAAAAACAAGATGAAAGTGAGGGTCTGAGATTAGCAAGATCTAAGAAATATCAGCAGACTACTGACCCAATAGATACACAGGATGAACATGATCATACAAATTAGAAATAGGGACAAGATAATCCTAATTCCCAGGAGCCTGCTGCAAATTCTGGCAGCACTCAAGAACAAGTTGTTTCTTCTGGAATGAATTTGATACCTTTCACATAGAAAGAAGGAGAAGAGATACCTGATTTCAGCACCATTTTCTATGACAAGGAAAAGAAAAAAATTGTCAAAAGAACCGAAAAGAAGGTTGAAATAGGAGGACAATCAGGAAATATGATAACTGAGAAAATCGTGGTGTATGGAACAGATGCAGATCCACGACTGACAGCTAGATTTGAGGTCACATTAACCCAGGCCACTAAAGACAATGTAGATAGGCTTATGACAAACCTTGAACACTCGAAGAATAATGCAACACAATTAAAGGAAACTTTGAAGAAAGAGAGGGATGAAGTTCATAAGTTAAAGATGAAATTTGAGGATATGCATAATGAAGTGAGGACTGTGAATATAGAACTCCAGAATCTGTAGGCAAACAAGATGGCCTTAGAAGTCTTATTAGAGAAAATAGAAAAGGATGCCCATAAAATCTTAGCAGAACTACAGAGGCTACAGCTAGAGCATCAAATGTTGAAGACTGAGAAAAATGACCTTCAAGTGTCCGACAAAACTCTAGGTGTAGAGAAGGTCCAGTTGCAAAAAAGGATCATAGAGTTAGAATCAGAGAAGGCTGTTATGGAAGAAAAGGAAAAACAATATCAAATGCAGGTAGCAGTTTTGGAGGGACATAATGCTTCATTGACAGCATCACTGAAAGATGCTATGGAACAGAAAACGGATGTCCAGCCTTTGAAGGAGCATGTTCTAACTCAGAGAAGAAAGATCCGCCATCTGTAAATGTGCATTGAGGAAGAAAGGTGTAAGATTGTACAAATATATAGAAGATTAGAAGAAATCTTGGACACCACTTCATATTTTGTAGACATATCTCAAGATATTTTGGAGGTATTGACAGGAAGGATAGTGTGGATAGAAACAAACGAGGAAACCCCTGTGGAGCTACCAGCCAAAGATCGACATAGTCTCAAGCAATATTATGACGTATTGGAGTTTGCAATAAATAATACTGAAGAATTCAAGAAGAGTGTGAATAAAATGAAAGGATTATGTGCTGAATACTACAGAAGAATGCTGGTCACATATAATAGATTCCATCTTACTGTAGATAAAATACTGGATGCGATACCAGAGCATGAGATTTTCATAGAACAACTACAGAACAGGTATCAGGAAGATGATCAGGAGATCCGATAGGTTAAGGATCTAGATGAACAAATTTTGAAGAATGCAGTAGCTCATGCAGTAGTAAGCATTCACTTACTTGAAGATTAGCTGCTCCTAAGTCCATCAAGAAGAGAAGTGGTTAATAATCAGGCTGCTAAGTATGAGATAAACATCCATTTTCTGGAACCCTTAGATTTTGAAAGCATAGTAGCAGAGGCCGAGGCATGGAAAAGGTTCATTAATGACCAAGTAGGGCCCTCTTCATAAAAGTGTTCTATTAAATTTTGTTTTAAAATGTAATATATTGTAAAATCATGAGCACTCACTACGAGATGAAATTTGGAATTGAAATGTTGGGGAAGCCCAAAAGTCATTTGGGGGCAGCCCAAAGTTTTTGATTTTTGTATAAGTATAGGAGAGTTAGATAGAGAAGTGGACTTTTCTTTCCCATGCAATTTTTGAGAGTTATTGTAAGAAGAACTACTTCCTTTTGCAATAAAGAGTTACAATTTTTCTGCTGGAGAAAGTTTGGTGGACTGTTTCAAATGCTTTGCTGTGGATCAGTTGAATGTGAACTATTTTGTTTTCAGCTCATGTCCATTAATTGTGAGATCGTTCTAACTCATTGCATTTCTGCTTATGTTATGAATGTCTTATAGTTTATTCAGTGAAATTTCCACTGTGAGTAATGGAGGTTGTCAGAAACAATAATCTATCTTGTTGTCAATATTTATCTTAATGTTCATGTGTTCTAAAATAAATAACAAATATCTATAATTGTTCATAATACATGTGCAGAAATACATTACTCATTGTCAACTTTTATTTCTGCTCCCTAGGGATAGGTTAGTTAGTTAAATTTATTTTCCTGTTGTGTGTGATTTAGATGCGAGAGAATTAAGACGAGAGGTAAAAACTTGTGCATCACATTGTGACACTCCTCGTTATCTCTATCAATCTTCATTTTTTAGATAGGCACTTGCACATCATACTTAAACACACAACTAAAAATATACACAGTGGACCGGGCAGTAACCAGTAAAACATTTTAATTTGTTACTTGACCTACAGTAGCCGAATCGTAAACTGGACGAATTCCCCATACCAAACAATAATGGGCTAGTTGGGAACGTTATTGGGGAGAATACCCAACTTTTGTTACCTGTGATTTTCCAGGCATCAATAGATAGCAATGGTTTTGAAATGTTGTGTAATTTTGAACTTTGAATAGTTGAATTCTTGTGTTTATTTTTCTAGAGGGTGCACAAATGATGGCTGTGAGTGTGGATGTAAGAGGTAGAAATTTAGCCATTATTATCCACAACAATATTTTGGAGCTACGAAAGTCCTTATTTTTCCCACATTTGTCATTCCTGAGATCAATGAAGGTGCATAAGATAAATTTAGGCACATATTGTATTGTATTTTTTGTCTATTAAATGAACAAGATTCATTTAGTAATGAATATATCCAAAAAAATTGAAATTTATTTGGATTAGGGGTGACTTCCATATGTTCTAACCTCGAGCTTGTTTTTTTAAGCAATGATTTTGGCCTCGACTCTCCCTTCTAGTCTGGAGTCAAATTTTCTGCCACTTGTACTTCCCCTAAAGTAGATACCACCTTGTATCGTTAGCTTGTTGGTAGTCTATACTTGACTCATTCCTATTCTGACCTTTCCTTTGTCACTGGTCGTTTTGCCCATTATATGAAAACTCCTCATGAAAGTCACTAGAAAGCAACAAAAAGAATACTTCAATATATTTGAGGTACAATTCAGTTTGGGATTCATTACAGTACAGGGGGGAAACCTTTGTTGGTTGGTTTCACTAATTCAGATTAGGCCGACGATCCTAATGATCAAAAGTCTACTGCAAGTTATGTTTTTAGTATGGGATTTGGACTTGTCACTTGGGCTTGTAAGAAACAACAAGATCTTGCTCTTTCTTGAACAGAAGCAGAATATTGAGTCACAGTTAATGCCAGTCAGGAAGCTTTATGGCTTCGACAGATATTTTTAGAGTTTGGATTCGAGCAGCAGCAGCCTACTCCACCTTGGTGTGACAATCAAAGTGCCATCAAGCTTGCCAAATATCTAGTTCTACATCAGCGTAGCAGACACATTGAGCTACACATGCACTTCATCAGAAATCTTGTTCATGATCGTGTTATTGAAGTGCTCTATTGCCCTACAGATGATCAAGTTGTAGACATCTTCACCAAGTCTCTTACAGAAGCGAAGTTTTCTCAACTTCGGTCTATCTTGGGAGTTCAGGAATGTGTCCTTAAGCGGGGATAGGCTCTAATGCCTCCTTCCTTCTCCTAATAGTGTCAATTTTGTAAATCCTTCAATCCTATCCCAAGTTGTTCTTAAGGGGGGATGTTAGGATATTTAGACACTTAGGAGTTACTTAAGATCAACTTGTGTAATATATCCGTTAGGTAAAAGTGTGTTTCTTTAGTATGCATTAGTATGCATTTGTAAATATTCTAATTCAACGGTCATGATATGTTCTAGACATAGCGTGATCCGAAGGTTCAACTTCTCTTCGATCATACCTACCAATGATCCATGGCTTAACACTTGATTGGTCTATGATCTCTATTTAAAGATCATAGAGGGTCCTTGGCTAGTTGATCGATTATGAGAAGCTCATGTAACTTTCTTTCTTTTTCATAATAAATTGCTCCAAGTAGCTATTTGGCTGGGGCTGTGGACTATTTCCCTCTCAAGGGTTTTAACCACGTGACAAACATCGGTGTGTTGATCTGTGATTTGTTTGTGTGAAGCGGTTGCTAAAGGTGTTCGGTCTTTTGGGAGTACCCTGTGTACCTGAACTACAACAACATAGACCAAACCCTTCTAGAAATAAAACTAAAGGTGCTAGTCCATCATTATAAATATGAATAAAATATATTTTCCTAACTAGAATATCATGTTTGAATAGATAAAACAACCTAACCTCTGTTAAAACAAATAATGCATAATTATAACCTAGCTTATAGAAGACGGATACTGAGTATCCATTCATAATTTAATCTCCACATTTAATAAGGAAACATGTGTAGATTGCAAGGGTAAAATCAAGAACCTCATACCTACAAGTTGAAGTTGTTTTAATGGATGAAAATCCTGCACACTCAAATACCCAGCATTAACAAATTCATAGACAGATCCGATCTCTTTTTAGATAACATAATAACTTGGGAACTACCACGTTCCACCCAGCCATGACCCGAAACCGTTTCTAGTTTCAATATGGATCCCTCCAAGCTGGTTCCAACATACAAGTAGCTTAGAGCCCCTAAGGTAAGGCTTCCTTATCTCGAATATCAGGTTCCAAATGAGTTTCCTTTTTCCTCTTAGGAAAAAATGTTCTCTAAGAACTCTCTTGAAAGTAATCAGGCAGAATTCTAGAATAGTCAAAGGATAGATAGATAGATTGATCCCCAAGCCTGTCTTTGGCTTGGATTTTTATAGACAAACTTTCAGGAAAAGGGGAAATTATATCAAGAATCATTTGATTTCTTGAAATAACCCCTTTTATTTAATTTAGATAATTTTAATATTTAACTTAGAAACTTTTGACTAGTTTCTACTTTGACTCTTTTAGGTATTCTAATATTTAATTAGCATTAGTAATAATAATACCATGTAGATCATTTCTTTATTACTTATAGTCACCAGTATTATTACTATGCTTACTCTTTATACATATCATGTATAAATTATATATTTATATATATACCATTTGTTAACATTTTAACCCTAGGTATCATATAGCATTATCCCTAATCATATGACAATTTTCTTTTATCTTATGTTATCTCCCAAAATAAATTTATTTTGATAGTATGAAGAATTCGAGTCATTTAAATAAAAATTTAAATATGACTAACAAATTGAAGGTCTTTGTTTGTGCTATGGTTGAAGAAATTGGAAGTTTTAGCTTTCGGTGGCCTAGGTGGGGTTCTTAATGGCTCATTAGCCATCGAAAGGCTTTGTTTCGGCAACTAACGGCTTAATGCAAGATAAAGGTAAAACATCGAAAGTGGGTCCGAGCGAGTAAATGGTAAAAACACTTTTGGTGTCTTATTCAAGACTTCAAATGACTCATTAGCCACCAAAAAGTGTTGCTTTCGATAGCTTAGTGAAAAGTCCAAGAAGGGGGTTAACCGCCGAAAGCGGACAAAAAGCAAAATTGGTAAAGGTGCTTTCAGTGGCTTAAGCAAGACGTCAGACATTTCATTAGCCACCAAAAAGTGATGCTTTTGGCAGCTTAGTAAATAGTTCAAGAAGGGTGTTAACCGCCAAAAGCAGGAAAAAAGGCGTTGAGGAAAAATCACTTTTGGTGGCTTAGGAGAAAGCTCTTACATTTCATTAGCCACCAAAAGGACGGTCTTTCGGCGGTTAAAAGGAATATTTAGCAAGGCCACTATCCACCGAAAGCTGATTTTCACCGTGACATTGGGAAAATGGTTTCGGTGGATTGGGTGAAAGGATTATCATTTCATTAGCCACCGAAAGCCATATTTTCGGCGGCTTGTAGAAAAATTCCCGAAGACTGTTAACCACTGAAAAGGAAAAATAAATAAACAGTTGGAAATCAGTCAAATCAAACCCCGTCAGCAAGATAATGATTAGTAAAGGGCATGATAAACCACCGAAAGGACATGAGGCTACGTAACTGCGTAAGGAAATGAGCAATGAGTTCATTATTTGAAACTGATGATGACTGATGTGATGAAACCCTCCTTCTCCCTCCACCTGTCCATAGAGCTGCAGAAAATCCAAATGAGTATCTAGGCTGATTTTGACATCATTGATGGGTAAGGGCTCTCAAAAATATCAATTAAAGACATCACCTGTGACCTCAGCATCAATCATGCAGGATAAATCCCTCATAATCTGTTCCAAATATTCAGTACACCCCACCTTGGAATTGATCTTTTCCCTCCACCAGAAAACCATCTCTGAGAGGCAGCCTGCTAAAAGACACTATTTCACAGAGCTTGAGTGTTATTGTTGTAGGTACATAGGAGTAGCATTTAGCAAGATGAATAAGGGAGGAATTGCTCTCAGGTAGGAGTTTGGATATATCAGCTACTTGAAGGCACATCCATAGCTCTGTCAATTGTTCAGAGATGCTGGCTGCTATAGGTTTTGTGAGAAGATTCAAGTTTCACACTAGTAGGTGGCTGAGGCATTTTCCCTCTCCTTCGATGGCTCCAAGACAGTCATAGGAAAAGAAGAATTCCTAATAGATGAAACCCTACTTACTGAAGTGACTGAACTTCCTAGCATGGGAGAGAAGTGGTTTAAGACCACCATACCAAAAGATGTAGAATTCATATCTTACCTAAAGCCTAAGCATATGGAAGTGGTGTGGAAGAAAAGTGTACCATCCTCTTGGCTGGAAGAAAGGTGGCAACATCTGCTGAAGGCAATTGTATTCTACATAACATGTGAAGGGAGATATAATAGAGCTATGATTTACCTTTTTAAGTTGACAAACCACTTCATAAGGAGAATCCCATTGAATTTTCCTTTTTACTTACACAGGAGTTTGACAAAGAATGCACACTAGGTGAAGGCCCAGCCAACCAAGATTGTTGGCAGACTATCTCACCATGGCCTTATCCAACTATTGATCCAAGAGTTGCTGAAAAGGAGGAATATGGCATGGCCTTATTTCCTATTTTGGAATGGTTTTGAAACAGTCCTGAAGCCAAAAGAAAATGGGAAGCCTTCTACCAAAAATTCCAGCACACCAAGAAGTGCGAAAAGAAAGAAAAGGCTTATATCCCTAGTAGCAGCAGAACAACCTCCCTCCTCTTCCAAAGCCAATAAGGTCAAAATAAATTTGTATTTTAGTGAAAAGGGCCAGGAAGTCGCAACACACAGTGATAAAATTTTGAACTTTCCCTACTCAGATTCAGAAGAGGAACAAGAAGAAGGTGCAGACCTAGCTTTGCAGATTGTAGAAGAGATTCAAGAACTACCATCACCTACACCTAAAGAGAAAGATGAACCAACAAAGAAGGATTCCTTTAGCAAGCCCAAGACTCAAAAGATAAATCAGTTGCTGAGGCAAGTATATGAGATGGATGTTTTGGTCAGAGAGTTAAAGAGCAATAATGCTACGCTGACCACTAGGAACAAGCTGCTGCATAAATCTTACCTAGAGCAGAGAGAAAGGTATATTTTCTTAAAGAGACTGAATACAAGGTACCTAAAAGACAACACAATATTGTATAGGATGATCAGTCTTCAGAAACTGCAGATGAAGGAGGCCAAGCTAAATCCTGGCAGCCACCTCACATTAGAAACCCTAGTTGAAGCTGCAGTTAGTGTTTAGCCTCCAAAATCCATTCAGGCTACTGTTAACCCTCCTAATATAGATCCTGCTGAAGAAGAAATCTCAGTAGAAAAACTTGACAAAATAGTTTTGGAGGTGGCCTAAGAATTTTTGAAGAACAGGGATTTCGGTGGCTTAGGCGGACACTGAGGCAATTCATTAGCCACCGAAAGCCCCGCTTTCAGCAACTAACAAATTCGATATTTTGGCCTCTTAACGAACGAAAGCAGATAGAGTCATAATATTAAATTTTGACACGCAGGACCAGTTTTGGTTGAACATGGATGGATCAGGGACAAATTCTAAAGATGAAGGACGTTGAAGAAAAAATCATGGAAGGTGTGCTTCAGTTTTTCTATGACATAAAGGGAGAAAAGGCCACCAACACTTAGATGTCAAACTAAAATAGTGACTTAACTAGTAGAGGGCCAGTGGCAGTGATTTCCAGTAGTTACCTTAGTTATCTAAAGGTTCATACAGTGAATTAATTCTACAGTTAGTTAGAGGAGTAGTTAATTAGGGTTTTTTAACCTAATTTTGCAAAAAACGATTATTTTGTTTATTTTTGTTAAATCAGATCCAAGTTTTCAGGATCTGAGTATTTTTGTAAAGGCTATAAATCCTAAGACTTATTTTATTGAAAATGTTCAACTTTAGGGACTTATAGACCATTGCTATTGTCAAGCTTCTTAGTTTGCTCATGACCTAATATAAGCTCTTTTGTTATCATTTGTTCAGCTTCTATTTCTGTCTTTTCTGTGCTTATTCTTGAATGTGTTATTCAAGTTATATTCAAGTTAATTAATCTCTGATAGTTGTCACCCTATTGGCATGTTGATGTGATTTGAAGTATAAGTGCTTCCTTTATCATGTTTTAGCCATTTATATGTATCTGTTTTATGTATGAATCTACGAGCATGATGAGTTCTCCATCACTGCACCATATTGTCAACCTCTGAACTATTAATCTTGCATAGTGATCTAGGGACTAAACGTTAGTCTCATCAAAGATTAATCAACCAATAACTCATGAAATGGTGTAAATGGGCTATGGAATGAGTATCCACTCTTTATATTCACACAAAGAATGAGAAATTACATTATAATGTCATGCTACAAGCATGAATGAGAAGCAATTCGAATTCATAAGGAGGTCATTTGAATTGAGTGAGTGAGTCTAGATTAACTGAATGTAAGCCATAGTCAACACTCAAGTTAACTACTGATCAAAACCCTAATTGACTCCATTGAGCCCTAACTAAAGTCGGAGAGTAATAAATGACTGAGTCTCAATTGAAAGAGATCAAACACATGTCATAACAAGCCAACCATGAAGTGCTAGCACTTCAATGACTCCATTGAACCCCAATCAGGTTAACTGAAGTGTAACTGAACATCAAAAGTGGTTGGAGGAACCCTTGTTGACTCCAGTTCATTAAATAATCATTAAATAATCAAATTAATGAGAGGAGGTTCCTTCACTACCCTTTTTTACTTGATTGTAACCATCAGTTAGCAATAAAGTGCATTAATGACACTTAGATCACCCCAGGAGTGCTCCAGTTAGCCTCCTTGAATGTAGGAGAAGGCTAAGTTAGCCTCCTTGATTGAAGGTAGGTGTGGGTTGACTAGATGATGTCATTTAATGCTCCAGTGATGTCAATTAATGTCAATAATATTTAGGTTAGTGGTTTAACTAGGCCAATTTGACCAAAATGAGTGTGTATGGTTGTAAATGTCTCCAACACCCCCCCTTAAGCTATACTTAGGAGGAGTTAGAAAACATAAATGCATAAAAATGATAGGGCCCTAGAAACTAAGGCCATAGGTCACCCTGTACAATGCTCAAAAACAAACTAAGTGAGGAAAAGAGGGAAAAACAAGTGGGAAAAACCCCCCCTCAAGCTGAACACCGAAAGTAGTCTGAATCACCCTGATGAACTCACCCCTAATAGTGAATGGAGGTAAGTGAACTTATTTTCTAAAAATCTCTTGGTGAAGATGTTTGCAATATGCTCATCAGTCGGGAAGTATTGCAGAATGATGGTCCTGTCATGCACTAGCTCCCTGATATAGTGCATGTGGATATCTACATGCTTGGTCTTCTGCCTGGTAACTGGATCTGTGGAAATATTAATAGCACTTTAATTGTCACAAAAGAGGATAGTGGGCAAATTAATACCAAGATCAAACTCTGATAGAATGCCTTGCAACCAAACTGCTTGGATGCAAGCATTCACCGCTCCTCGATACTCGGCCTCTACTGAAGATAATGCTATGGCAGCCTGCATTTTGCTAGATCAGAAAATGGGGCCACCACCAAACATGAATATATATCTGGAAGTATACTTCCAATCAATAGAATCACCCACCCAATTGGAATCTATGTATCCAACTAGCTCTAGCTCGGAGTCTGCAGCATAGTGAATGTCGTAGGTCCTGGTTCCCTGAATAAATTGGAGGATCCTCTTAGCTGCCTTCCAATGAATATCATGAGGCTGCTACATATATATTGATACAGAATTCATGGAATAACAGATAGCAGGCCAAGAATGTTTCAAGTACAACAAGCTACCAATCAGTTGTCGATAGATAGTGCAGTCCATGGGAGGTGTGCTTTTTCCTTCTTCAAGGATGATCCTTGAAAGGAAAGGGAATGGTGCAGGGATAAAATCAGCCATGTTAAAATTTACTAACAGGTTTGAAATGTATTTGGATAGAGTGACCATAATCCCATCAGAATTTTTCTCAATTTTGAGCATGAAAAATTGTTTTAGGAGTCCCAAATCACTCATTTCAAAGGCATTGTGGAGAGCAGTTTTGATGGCTGAAATGGAGGCAATTGTGCTACTTGTGTTCAGTAATTCATCAACATATAAAACAATGATAATTATATGACCATACTACTTCTGTAAATACACATTTGGATCTGATCTACACCTTTGAAATTTTTGCGAGAGAAGGAAGGCATCCATCTTGGAATACCACTCTCTTGGGGCATGTTTTAACCCGTCTAGTGACTTATTTAACTTGAAAACCAAAGATGTATCAGTCATGTATCCCTCAGGATGCTTCATTTATATCTCCTCATGAATATCTCCATGTAGAAAGGCTGACTTAACATCCATGTGATGCACTTCCCAGTGCTTGGATGCTGAAATTGCCAAAACTAGGCGGATGGAGTCCATTTTTGCAACCGGTGCAAAGGTCTCATGGTAGTCCACACCTTGGACCTGAGAGAAAAATTTTGCCACTAGAATTGCCTTATATTTGTAGGTGCTTCCATCATCAGCAACCTTGGTCTTAAACACCCACTTGCATTGAACCAATTTCCTTCCTGGAGGAAGAGAAACTAGCTCCCAAGTAGTGTTTTTCTCAAGAGAATTCATCTCTTCATCCATGGCAACTTGCCATCTCAGATCCTTCCGAGAATGGTAGTAGGATTTTGGATCTGAAGTAATCATAAAATATCAATTTTTGGATAGAAAATTATCAGGAAAAGAGAGTGCAATACCTGCTCTTTGGAAATCAGACCGGGTTCTCCTTGGATCATTTGGATTTGCAATGTTATCTCCTGCGAAAGAGAGTGTCTATCGGGCCCATGTGGGAAGATGATTTTTCACTTTAGGTTCTGATTCAGAATATTATGATTGCTGCACACTGATATCAAAAATCAAAGGATCCAAATCAGGGTCATCACCCCCAATTTCATCATCCAAATATTCAGTAGAATAGGAAGGAAATTCAGCAGTTTTCTCCTTCACTTGTTCCACCTCCTGTAGAGGCTCATAAAACTTGACACTTCTCTCGATGATGATTTGTTTGGTTTTGATATACAACAGATTAAAACCTTTAGATTCATCAGGATACACAATAAACAGACATTCTATGCTTTGTGGTTGCAAATCCCTTCTTTTATCAAGCAGATCCTAGGCCCATGCAGTGGACCCAAACACCCGCAGGTTCGACACATCCGGCCTGTGTCGAAAGTATGCCTAGAAAGGGATATTCCCTTTCATGGATGAGTGTGTCACCCTTTTTTTAATGTATTCTGCAGCATGCATGGCCTTAGCCCACAAATTTGCAGCAAGTTTCTTAGATTCCAACATACAGGTGGTCATCTCCTTGAGAGACCGATTCTTCCTTTCCGCTACTCCATTCTGCTGGGGAGTGTAGGGAATTGAATGTTGGACTTGAATAACACTTTGGGAGCATATGTTCAGAAACTCCTTACTAAAATACTCCCCTCCATTATCATATCTCAATATCTTGATCTTAATCCCAGAGGCATTTTCGATCAAGGCCTTCAATTCATAAATTTTTTCACATACTTTAGACTTCTTTTTGAGAAAGAAGACCCATGTGTACCTTGAAAAATAATCAATAAAATTAAGAATATACCTTTATCCATTCATGGATGTGACAATCATAAGACCTCTAATATCAGAATGTATCAGCCCCAATATGCATGTAGCTCGGTTTTCCTTCCCCCGATCGAACTTGTGCTCAGGGTGTTTTCCAATCACACAACCCTTGCAATTTTCGGTGGTTGCCTTGATGACCAAGAGGCATTCAACCATGGAGTTTTTATGTAATTGCTGAAAATATTTGAAATTTAGATTTCCAAAACTTTCATGTCACATCCTACTCACCTCATTTCCATGAGTTAGTAGAGCGGTGGGATTTGCATCTGGCACAAAGTGGGAGAACTCATAGGCTCTTGCATGATGGTTTGCAAGACCTTTAGCAATGAGTTTCCTAGATGCAAGCTCTGTTATATCTACATATTTTGGGCTGAAAGAAACTCTCTTAGGCACTCCAGTATGTGTCATCTAATAGACACTAAGGAGATTTGATGTGATAGACGGTACATACAAAACATTTGAGAAAAAGTCATTTTCAAGATCAACAGTATCTTGTCCTTCTGAAATGATGGTGGAGTCATATCCCATGTGGATGGGGATGGATTTGTTGGTCTCCAAGGATGAAAAGGAGCCTCTTTCATCCATCATGCATTTTGAAGCTCTAGAATCAATCAAGAGTGCTTTGGACTTCGAAGTGCTTGCCATGAGGGCATGACATTTTTCATGTTGTGGTTCCCGATCTTGCTCATCTCTCCTCTGAAAGCTTTCCAGAATATTGATGTGATTTCTCTCAAGGAGAGAGGTAGCTTCATCAAGCTTCTTCTTCATGCAAGCATGCTCAGGGTGGAAGACCTTCCCGCAGTAAGAACACTTGAATATTTCCTTGCCATGGTGCCCTTTTCCTTTGTTCATCCTTGAGCCAGAAGACTCATCATGCTGGTGATTTTCAACTCTAGTATTAGGAGCATCAAATTTAGTTTTTGGGTTCTTCTGCTATTTACCTCTACCCTTCATATCTTTGGGCCTCGAGACATGGAGGGCTTGATCACGGGAATATCTAATGATCCCCATCTGGAAAAGCTTGTCATGTTCACTTGTTAGGCACTCAATGAAGGCATTGAGTGTAGGCATCTTCCATCCAGGGGTTGTGAGCTTCCCTACATGGAATGTAGAAACAAAAACTAAATAATTAGCGCCAATTTTGGAGAGTATGGTGAGGATGAGATGATCATCCACCTTCTCCACTTTGCATTGCTTCAAGAGTAAAACAGTGTGCTTGAACCTTGTGAATAAGTCATTCAGAGTCTCGAAATTGAAGGGCTGGAGAGACATTAATTCATTTTCAAGCTGGTAAACTCTCAAGTCATCTTGCTTTCCATATAGAGTTTCCAATTTGTCCCATATTTATTTTGGAGTCTTCAATCCCGCAAAATGGAAAAGAAGATCCTGGAAAATAGAGAGGCACAAGAAACCGAAGGCTTCATCCTTCTTGTTCAAGAATCTTGATTTTTCTATGGCTAAACCAGGCTCATATTCAATGTCCATGGTGACTCTATAGAGTCCTATAGAGTATAGCTGAATCTCCATGTCACCTTTCCATGAGTGGAAATTGTATGGAGTCAAAAGATCTACTAAGGAGGCCATCTGGATCTGCTGGAGCAAATGCTTCACCTATAGAAAATGCGAAAATCACAACAGAAAGGGAAATGTAAGGTCAAACAGCTTGCACATTTTAGGCTTTGATCACACCTAGCATAGTCAATCAAGCAATCTTGATCAACAAGTTCTTTACTTGGGGTATTAAGTGGTAAGTCTTGGCTTCTGGTGCAGTGCTGCATTTTTGAGCTATTGCTCAATTTTCATGTAGAAATCTGTCAAAAAGCTCATTTTTTAGAGATAGAGCTTCATCCCGCCATGAGCTCTGATACCATATTAATCTTGCAGATTGATCTAGGGACTAAACATCAGTCTCATCAAAGATTACTAAAAAAATAACTCATGAAATGGTGTAAATGGGATACGAAATGAGTAGTCGCTCTATATATTCACACATAGAATGAGAAATTACATTACAATGTCATGCTAAAAGCATGAATGAGAAGCGATTTGAGTTCCTAAGGAGGTCATTCGAATTGAATGAGTGAGTCTAGATTAACTGAATGTAAGCCATAGTCAACACTCAAGTTAACCACTGATCAAAACCCTAATTGACTCCACTGAGCCCTAACTGAAGTTGGAGTGTAATAAATGACTGAGTCTCAACTAAAAGAGATCAAACACATGTCATAGCAAGCCAACCATCAAGTTATAGCACTTCAATGACACTAATGAACCCCGATGAGGTTAACTGAAGTGTAATTGCACATCAAAAGTGACCATTGGAGGCACCCATGTTGACTCTAGTTCATTAAATAATCATTAAATAATCAATTTAATGAGAGGAGACACCTTCACTGCCCTGTTTAACTCATTGTAACCATTAGTTAACAATAAAGTGCATTAATGACACTCACATCACCTCTGGAGTGCTCTAGTTAGCCTCCCTGAATGTAGGAGAAGGATAAGTTAGCCTCCTTGACTAAAGGTAGGCGTGGGTGTGACTGGATGATGTCATTCAATGATCCACAGATGTCAATTAATGTCGATAATACTTACGATAGTGGTCTAACTAGGCCAATTTGACCAAAATGAGTGTGTATGGTGGTAAATGTCTCGAACATGAATAGTGGTAACTAAAAGCCTTGTACTTGATTAAGTTTCATGCATGTCTTGAGAGTGGAAGGCCATATAGGTCACCTGACTTAATCCATTTTAGAAAAACCCAAAAACATTGTAATTTACCAGGCATCCTCGAGATGCAACCTAGAGGAGTTTCATGGAGTGATAACAAATTGGCATCGTTGCCGGAGAGAGAAAACTGAAGCTCAGCTTCCCTGGGAGATGACATAGATCCGTGCTTTGATGATAGACAAAGATTGGACACTATTTCAGTTGTAATCCTCTATCTGGAGACTCCATTGAAATAAGGTGGCTTCAAGAAGACCAAGTACTATATAAAACCCTCAAGGGCCACCAGCAACACCGGTTTCAGATCCAGAAAAGATTCTGAGAAGAGCTAGGGCTTCACTAAGGCAGACCAGTAGTGCTACAAAGGAAGCTACATCAGTTATTTCAAGAAATGTTTCTACTATCATTTCTTCTGTTGAAACATTTAATTCTCAGGAATTTATAAATACAATAAATAATTCTAGGGTTTGGGCATCTTCAAGTACTACTGCTTGTGAAGATCCAATCCCTGGTGAATCCACTGGGATAAGTTTACCACCACCGTCTCATCTACTACCTACATCAGTACTACCTTCCTCCACCCTTTCCATACCCATTTCGAATATGGCTACCCCTCAATTGACCAAAATGGAAATGATACTAATAGCTAGGTATGCCCCCCTAAATTTTCCTAACCCTCTCTTGGCCATGCCCACTGGAGACTACCTTAAGTACATGCCTAAGTTTACAGGAGCGGGAAATTTCACAACTGAAGAACATCTAGAGGAATTTTACAGTTATGCTGAGAACATTAATATAAAATAGGAAGATGTGTGGACTAGGGTTTTTGTATAAAGCCTAAATGGTCAGACTAGGAAATGGTTCAAAGAACTTCCTGCTCGATCAGTAGCAGGCATTGAATCCCTAAATGACATCTTTCTAAAACATTGGGGAGAGAGGAGAGACCACCTCTATTATATCATAGAGTTCAGGAACTTGAAAAGAGAGAATGGGGATTCTGTCTCCAAATTCACCAAGAGGTTCAACAATTTGTACTACAAGATCCCCACTGAAATCAAGCCCACTGATACCTCAGCTAGGATAGCTTATGCAAATGCTTTTGACTCAGATTTCTTCCTACTTTTTAGAGAAAGAAGGTCTGCCTCCTTATCAATCATGTAGGATGCTTCCCTAGAGGTAGAATCTAACATTACGGCATCTCAGAAGGTCAAAGGAAAGATAGACAGGAAAAAGCAGCCAGTAGACACTATTGGGGCTTCTTCATCAGAGAACAAGATTGACAAAATGACCAAACTGTTAGATAACCTGACTACTAAAATGTCTAAGCTAAAGGACCGAGGACAGATACCTATAAGGGGTAAAGGGCCAAGTGATTTTGTTCCTAGAAACCCTAATTGTGTCCCTTATAGAAGAGGAAACCACCCAGCTCAGATCCTCAGAAGGGAAAGGAATCAAGGGGAAGATCATAGAATTAGAGCTCTGTTTCAGAATTTTATAGTAAAATAAGAGCAAGAGTTCATTGAGGAATAAGGAGAGGCTGAAGAACACATCCACTGCATGGAAGATGACGTTGACTATTATTTTCTAAAATAGGAAGAATATGAGGAAGCCCTAATTGATGAGCAGATCAGTGACGAAATAGTGTATCAGGTTGATGGTCAAGTGGGATATAATCTAAGGTCCAGGTTGGTTGCTCCCCTAAAGAAGAATGTTGTTCCTGTCAAACAGCCTGCTACACTAGTTAAAATGGCTACTATTTTACCAAAGAAAGTTGTTGTCATTTCCAAATCATTGCAAAAAACAGCACCTTCATCAAGCCCTGACCATGTCCAACTCAAAGCTCCAGTACATGAGGTAAGGTTTCTCGATAGGCTGCATTATTCTTTCAACCTTGAGTCAAAGATTCAGAAATTGAAGATTCCTTTCCCATTAATCGAGCTAATGAAAAATGATGCATTCAAATTTTCCATACTGAATTCTCTTCAGCCAAAGATGCATATTGATACGGACTTTGTAATCTGCAAGATGATAAGCCTATTGTAACCCTAGGACCTATGATCAAATACTTAAAGGACTCATGCCCATCTTTCTATATAACCTTGAATATCCATGACAAAGTCCTTCATAACTGTTTGTTAGATTTAGGAGCTTCCCATAACCTAATGCCAAAGGCTGTGATGGATGAGCTTGGTCTCAGCATTACGAATCCCTACCATGATTTATTTTCCTTTGACTCAAGAAAGTTCAAGTGCTTGGGCCTCATCAAAGACCTTGTTGTGAACCTAACTCAGCTACCTTCAAAAGGCATCATGATGGACATTGTAGTGGCTGATATCCCTCCCAAATTTTGTCTCTTGCTGTATCGATCATGGAGCAAAAGGCTATGTGGCATCCTTCAGATGGACCTTACATATGCCACAATCCCCATGTTTGGAGGGGAGACCAAGAGTCTTTACAGAGAGAATCATATTTCCTACATCATAATCAATGAAAGGAATTCAGTAAACCACCACATCTATGCAGTAGACATTGATTTTGGGTCATGCATATTGCAAATAGATGATTCTTAGCAAACATTAGTCCATCTTACTAAGACCACCTATTAGCAGCCCGAAGAAGTGACCACAACAGTCTGGAACATGTATTTTGATGGAGCTAGAACTCAAATCTCAGCAGGTGCAGGTGTAGTATTGATCTCTCCATCCAAGGAAAATATTCATCTGTCTTATAAACTTGATTTTAAAACCACTAACAATATAGCAGAATATGGATCCTTGCTGCTAGGAGTTAAAGCTGCGAAAGAGATGGGGATCATGTGCATGAGAATCTTTGGAGATGCAAACCTTATTATACAATAGGTCAACAACACTTTTCAATCAAAAATGTCAAACTGAAGGCCTACAGGGATGAGGTATGGAAACTCAGAGACAATTTATGTTTTTTGAACTATCATAAATACCTCGGGCTTTGAATCATCTGGTTGATTCCTTGGCTGTCTCTGCAAGTCTGTTTGTTCCTCCTTTACCTCCTCAGCTCAGCTATAATGTTTAGGTCAGGTATAGACCTTCCCTGCCAGATAATGTAAAATTTTGGAAGGTGTTTGAGAATGATGATGAGCTTAGAAAATTCCTTCAGCTAGTAGATGAATTCTTTGATATACATATAGATCAGGAAAACCTAAACAAGGATGAATCCCAATAGCTCAAGTTGAAAGATAAAGTAGCTTATTATAATATTGTCCAATTACCCAACAATTATATGCCTCGGGGTCTAGTACCTCTGGAAGAGATTTTTTATCATAATGACATCACTTTCAAGCCTGCCAAAAAGGAGCAAGACACTGTTATTCAAGAGTAAAACATAGGTATCCAAAGCCATCCAAATCTGTCCACTGAGTTGACTGCTGATCAGAGGTCCAAATTTTGCAGCCTGATAAAATAATTTGCTGATATCTTTGCCTGGGAGTATAGTGACCTGAAAACCTATGACACCAATATCATCCAGCACAAGATTCCTTTGGAGAAGGAAACCATCCCTTTCAAGAAGAATTTGAGATCTATCAGTCATCTCCTACTACCTGTAATTGAAAAATAAATCCATAAGCTCCTCAAAGCCAAAATCATAATCCCCCTCAAGTATTCCAAGTGGATTGCAAACCTAGTGGTGGTAAGAAAGAAGAATGGGGAAATCAGATTATGTGTGGATTTTAGAAACCTGAACAAATGTTTCAAAAAAGACAACTATCCACTACTCAAGATCGAACACCTCTTGCAAAAAGTCCCAGGGGCTAGTGTCATGTCATTCCTGGATGGATTCTCTAGATACAACCAGTTTTCTATGCACCCTGATGACCTGGAGAAGACTTATTTTACCACCCCCTGGGGCACTTTCATGTATGCTAAAATTCCATTTGGTTTGATATATGCTGGGGCTACTTTTCAGAGATCCATGGACCTAGCTTTTCTAGGGCTGAAAGATAAATTTGTGCTTATATACTTAAATGAACTAACTGTTTACTCTCACATCCATCATGACCATTTGCAGCATTTGAGGAGGGTATTTCTAAAGTGCAGGAGGTTTAGAATATCACTCAACCCTAAGAAGTCCCAGTTTTCACTCAGTGAGGGGAAACTCCTAGGTCACATAGTCTCAGCTGAAGGTGTAAAGATTGATTCGGTAAGAGTGGAAGCAATCCAGAAGCTATCCATACCGAGGTCAAAAAGGGATATTCAGTCCTTTTTTGATAAAATAAAATTTGTCAGGAGGTTCATCCCTAATTTCTCTGAGCTGGTAAAGCACATAACAGCCATGCTGAAAAAGGATGTAGAAATAAAATGGAATCACCAAGCAAGAAGCTCTTTCGAAGACATCAAGAAGGATATCATGGAGGCCCCAACCTTGATTAGTCTGAACTATACCATGATTTTTTATATTTTCTCCTTTGCATCATATGACACAGTGGCAGTTGTTGTAATGTCCCCGACCCTCCGACCGGGAAAGAGGACGCTACTAAACACTAAACACCAGACATCTGGGCAAACAGCCCCATGAACATGAACATACATCAATGCTGAAATTAAAACAAGCTTAACATAACACATGCTAATATGCATAAAACATACAAGGTCACAGAGTTACTCAACATTCAACGGAAGCTAACATACACATTCTAGCATCAACATGTTCATCACATTCATTAACAAAAATATGGTTGCAGAAGTAAAATGAGCAAGATCACTTATCTTTTAATGAAGAACTCGCCCGCAACCAGCTACGTCACTGCAACGTTCCACCCAACCTTAGGCCAACGTGCTCATCAATCTCTCAGCAACACTGCCACCCCCGAGCTGGGCATGATTTCCCAAGGAATAGGGAACGAGCAGGCTTACCCACAGCCAAGAATACACAAATCAGCAAGTCAACATAGTCCGAAGACCAACCACTGCATACACGCAGCAAAACCAGCGGTTCACAACTTGGGCGGGGAAATCCATTTCTTGAGTCGTTCTTGGCCCTATCGTGGCCAAAACATCTCAATAATAGCCACAACAAACCCAAAACAAAAAAGAACCCACATCAAACCACAAATCGTGGGGAAAATAGTAGCCGCAATCTCAACATTGAAACGACGGAAATACACAGCCAGAAATAGAAGAGGTGATCAGACTTTCAGCCTGGGCAGGGAAAACATATACTTAGAACACAAAAATTGGTATGGAAACACATCCCCACAGAAGAAATTGTGAATGGATACTTCACAGGGACATCGTGAATGGCAGAAAACGGCTCACCCAGAATCCACAGTGGCCCAAAACGAAATTGAACACCACAGCCAACAAAAACGTGGGGAAGACAACAACCCCGGTCTCACAATGAAATAGGGAGAAGATTACACAGTCCGAAAATGGGAGAGCGGTCAGAATCTCAGCATGGACAGGAGGAAAACATACATAGGAAGATCATGGTTGACTGAGAATGGTTTCTCCAGCTCTCTATGTGGGGAAAACAATGAAGAATCCTGTGCGCGAGAAGGTGAGACCATGAAAAAAAACAAACCCCGTATGCGTGAGGATAAGCAAGATCAAAATAGAATAATGGAGAATGGAATCCTCCTCCTCCCCTGCTCTCTGCATGAGGGAATGAGCCTACTGGGGGAGTGTGCGTGTGGGCAAGGGCTGACAGTCCTGCCACACAACACTACCCAACAATAACTATCCCAACTAATCAACATAAGTTTTAATGTGGTAGTTGACTGATGAGACAAGGAAAGATGAGTGAGTCAAAAGGGTGGGTGACAACTAAATGGGTTTAACAGCTGACACATGGCTTTTCCCCATTGGCCCAATGTTTAATAACTCCCCCTCCTTATCCTTAGGAATCATGCCCTTTTCATTCAACGTTGCCCCGTCATAGCTGGTTGTGGTTTATTTTATTTGATGTGCGTATTTACATGATGCCAAACTACAATGTGCCGAATAGCACGATATACCATCGGCAAATATCCCTATTTCTGAAATATACACAACCAAATCGATGGTGGGGCTTTTGCCTTTAGCTCCTCACCACGATTAATTACATTATATACATCATGCAAACGGGGTCAAAACTGGGGTGTTACAGTTGTGCTGTTACAAAAAGATGATGAGGGTCTCGATCATCCAATTAGATTCTTCAGCAAAACCATGAGATGCTAAGTTGAAGTATGATCCAACCGAGAAATAGGCTTATGCTCTCATCAATTCATTGAAGACCTTCAGGATTTACATTCTCCACGCAAAATTTCTTGCATATGTCCCTTCAACTGCTGTAAAGGATGTTTTGAATCAGCCTGAAATAGATGGAAAGAGAGATAAGTGGATTGCCAAGATCATTGAGTTTGATATAGAGGTGAATCCCACTAAGCTAGTAAAAGGACTAGGTCTGGCCAAACTCATGGCTAAATAAAATTGTGAACTAATGGGGATAAACTTCACTTGTGTCAATTCAACAAAATTGCAAACTGTAGTATCAGTAGAGAGAGTTCAAGATCAGAATGACATTCAACCAGTGGCTAAAAACCTGTCTTCATGTGATTGGTACTCAGGTATTATTCATTTTCTGCATAAATTAGAAGTTCTGCCCGGTCTCACTCCTAATCAAGCACAAGCTCTTAACTTAAAATTTGGTAAATTCTGCATAGTTGATAAATTGTTGTACTGGAAAGATCTGTCTGGAATTTTGTTGAGATGTCTAGATAAACAAGAATCAGATAAGGCCATGCATCACTTTCATTCCAGCACATGTGGGGGCCATCATTATTGGAAGACTGTTATGGAGAGAAATTCCTATGGCTTGGGGTACCACAACAGACAGCTTGACTCCAGAAATCAATCCTTTCCAATATGCAATAGAAATTAAATATCTAACACTAAAGGATTAGACCTCATACCTTATTCCAGACGGTTGACGTAGATCCCCGTTGAGCTTTCCAACTTCAGCTTGAATTGATAAATCACTTCCTCAACAACAAGTAAACAAGACAAGCATACTATATATATTGGTGTTAGATCTATTCTAGCATATATAATCAACAATGTATAAGCATTTGAAATCATCCATGGATAAAATATTCATTCAAACATACAATATTGGACATGAAAAGATATTTCTATTAATATAAAATCAAAGATTACAATGGATACAACCTCTATCAGCATGTCTACGAATCAGAGAAACTGAATCCCCCACTTGGGCCTCCACCACCTCAATCCTCCATCTCTCGATAGCAAGCTCACAAGCAAAAGGCAAGCTTGGGAAGAACACAAAAGTGCTCCAAGGGAAAAAGGGATGCAAACTCAAGCACAAGTTCCGGCAACAATGTACTATAGTTTCTCTACTCTCAATTCTCTCATATGCCTTCAATGTACCAAAGAGTTCCTTATATAGCTTTTCAAAGGGGTAATGAAAGGTCAAATCTGAGTGATCTCAAGGCATATGGAAGGCCAGGAGTCAAGTGAGTCAGATCCATGTCAAGGAAAACTCCAAAAGGATTTGGATTATGCACACATCCAGATGTACATGGTTTTAGGGTTCAAACCCGCGTATATACATGATTATAGGTTTAAAAGTCGTGTGTATTAATTTTCACATGGTTTTAGGGATGGTCAAGGAAACATCAAAGGACAAAAAATGGTCCAAGGGGTCTAAGGAGTCTGCAGAGGGACAAGGGAAGGCCATACAAGTGTGATTCACCTGGAGTGGTAAAATCAGCTATAACAGATGCCCCCTAATGTGTGAGGTCAGAGGGGTCATACGATGGCCGAAATACATTATAAGTCCATCCCAGAAGTGGAGTGATGAAGGATCCCAAATGGAAGACTAGCCACCCAATAAGCATAGTACAATGATACAACTCTGCACATACTACAAGTACATATAGAAATCCCAGATACATAAGAGTACAATGGCCATGAATAGGCATGATACAAGATATCACATAAGTGGTCATCTCCACATAGAATATGCATAGATCAGAATCTCCATGATGAAGATATACAAAGGACCATGACCTCCATAATGGCTGAAGATATATAATGGATCAAGATCTCCATAATGGCTGGAAATGTCTGACATATACTGGAATCAAGTCACGAGAGCTGAAATCTCATGAACACTAGCACGATCAAGGAGGTAGCATATAAGAGATTCCACCAATTTCGAAGGTCTTCTACACAACTGCTAGGAGTACATGTCCTACTATGTGAATAGAGGTGTTGAGGTCGAACATAGTAGTCCATCGTCTGATTACTGGTCATTGATGTATACCGTTAACAGATGCGAGATCACCCACCGATAATGAAAATGGGAATCAAGGTACTAGAGTGCAAGTTAACAAGTGTGAATAAATGTGTTGAGGTTGAACACTTGAGAGGATCCATCGATCAGGGGACATTGATGTATTCCCAAAGACTGTCGATGGAGAGAGAACCTGCCACTGATGACTACTAGTCTCAAGGCACTCAAAAATGACTCTAGATTCCAATCCTAGAATAAATTATATAAATTTGATGGGATGAAATCCACGGGAAGGAGGGCATTAAGGCATCACCCATCATCCAACACAAGGTACTCAACAAAGCTGTATAATGTGGAAGGACTCGATCATAAGGTGCACGAACCAATAATTGTACCGGGAATGGCTAACATGGAAAGTCAAGATAACTGAGGAATGGTCGACTCAGGTTTCAACTTCCTTCAAACAAGAGCATAACGGTGAATGGTGATTGAATAAAGGCAGCATAGACTCGATATACAAAACTGAGACATCTCTGTGACACAGGAGGCATCGACAAGGGCTCCATGGGGACTGGAAGCTTAACCAGTCGATGGAGATAAACTTAGATAAATGAGTACATATCCTAAAATCAATCTATAAACCCAACCAATGGATGTGATATACAGTGCTCTATTCGAAGGCGACACGACTCGACAGCTGCCAAAGATAACATCTTTCCTTGTCCGGCTTTTTGTTTTTTTGATTTTTTTTTGGACTTTTTCAAATATTTCAAAAGCTTGAAAAAGAATAAAACTGTTTTATAGTTACAGACTAGGAGGAGACGAGTGTCATAGGGGCAAACAAACTAGTTCCAAGCAGTGGAACATACCTATGCTCAATGCAAGGATGCATGTGTAGGATAGCAACACTCGGGGGAAAATCCGCTCCTGGTAAAAAGGGAATCAAGCTGCAAAGGATATATAAAATGGCTCTTCATGGCTAGACATGAGACAAGCTCGAGCTATATGGCTAAAACTCAATGTCAGGGAAGCCAGCATAAAGCTCAATAAGGCAGGAAAAGCTCATGATAATGCAATTACAACTTGACATAAGGGAGTCCTGAGGGAAATAGGCCAGTAAAAGATCAAGAGGAGTATGAGGCTCTTGTGAAATGTCATGGCAATACTATACAATGGACTCCCACACCCTAAGGGACAAAATGTCGGCATGAGCACCAAATGAAAATCAGGTGCTAACAGGGTACCCATGTAAGGTCAAGCTCTACCACTCATATCATGCCACTTCTAAAACAACAAGAAGGTTCTGTGACATAATAGAGTGGGTTCGTACCTAAGGCTATAATGAAATGGTCACAAGGTCATGCAAGATGCAAACAGTGATGAAACCTAACCTATATGCCAGTTTAGACATGATACCTAAGATCAGCACGAACGAGTCAATCCAACGGCTGAAACGACACTAAAAAATGTCTCCTACATCATAAATTAGTCCAAAAATGGTCCAAAAGGATTAGAAATGGTCCAAACTATAGGAAAGGGGGTAAAAAATTTTCAAAATTTGAAAATTTTCTATAAATAGTAAAATGTTCAAAACATTATAAAACATTTGAAATTTTTACCCATTTGAGCTCAGATTTTAAACAGCGAATTCCAGGAGATCTAGCTGACGGAATCCACTACCATTTCTTCCAGGTACTTACCCATGCTCTACTCTTCCATTTTGATGCAATTTTTATCAAATTCCATGGTGGTTTTGGATTTCTATGCCAATCCAAAATAGGCGTTGCGGCCCACATAGAAATCGAGGGTTTTATATGTATAAGGCTAGATATACACGAAAAATTCCCTCATAGTCGCATACATACGCGACTGTTTGGCAAACAGTCGCGTATGCGGCCGCGCATGAGGTTTTTTAAGTATTCTATTGGGAAAACTTCTAATTTTTTTTGCAGGATGGTTCTAGAATGGAGAGAACGTGAACATGGTGATGTAGAAGAGGCAGTAAGGGCCAATATAATGGCTCAACAAGCGCTACGTGCATGTGGGCTCTACAAATTTTGGTGTCTTGGTGGCTTAAGGGCCAAACCATGACCATTGCAGATGCTGGTGGACTACTAGGATCCAGACTCAAAGTCATTCAAGATAGATGGGATGTCCCTCACCATAGAGGTGGAGGACATATACTTCATTACTGGACTTTCTCGATAGGGGGAAGTAGTGAACCTACATTCTTGTGGGCCTAGAGGTGGCCTAACTATAGATGAGTACATTGTGGTGTACTGCTATCCAGACACAGAGAAGGTGGGGAGTCAGATCCCTACTAACTCCATACAGGTGCTGGGCCTAAAGGCCATCCTACTGACATCGGGCAGGATAGCAGGCTTGGCTTCACTCCACCAGGCCTCGTGGCCTCTAATGTTCTATGCATGGAGTGCATGAGACCCACGGTATATGACTGGAGCACTACACTACTGGGAAACATGAAACATGAGCTCAGTGAGTTTAATATGGACAGAGTGCAAAACTTCAGTTTCAGCAGCATATTGAGCACGTTTTTCTTCGAGCATGTTCTAGGATTGAGCCCCAGAGTCGACGTTCCTCTACACAAGTTTCGAGATCCAACCCAATGGCGTTGGGCGGATGCTATGCATAGAATGGGTGGAGGTAGGGTGTCCAACCCCTATCCAGCTGAGTTCTTTCCATGGTGGTGATGATAGATAGTTTCCATCAATGACTACCCCTATTCGGGGATAGATTTCTGGTGGGACCCGGACATGCCGCTACCACCAAGATCGGCATACAGTGACATAGGTAAGGAATCTCGACCCTCTCTTTTAAATTTTTGAGTTATTTAATTTTTTTGTGTTTTCTAATTATATGGAATCAAAAGACATGTTTTGGGGTGACAATACATAGTGACATCTACCATATGCATGCAGATGTGGACCATGGTGGCCTAAAGGCTTCCCTCGTCATAGATAGAGGGGAAGAGGAGATGATATCACGGGTGTGGATGTGGATTGGATGCTCCAGAGAATTCATACCAACTTTGTGAGGCTGACACATAGAGTTCCCATGGCGCAAGTCAAGGACTTTCCTGAGGCCATGCAGCGCCAGGTGGTGGGTGTACGACGAGCATGGATGCAATTATTTCGATGGCTATCTAGAGCCGTAGTGACATTCCATGATCACAACCCCCATCCTCCTCCATAGGCTTAGATACTCAGGAGTGATACATTTTGTATTACCGTGTATTATATTTTGGTGGCTCAAGAGCCCCATTTTTGTATCATGACACTATGTATTACCAAATTTTGGATGTTTATACTTTTTTTTTATGATGATCGGTTTATTTATTTACATGTGTAAAAAAATTGTGTTTGTGATAAATTTATTGTGTATGAAACAAATGCCAATCTAACACATAGTCAGCATATGAGTTAGCAACTTGATTATTAATTCAAATTGCCGTTCTAATAATCTCACAAGTAAGAATATTCTTAATAACGTCGGATCTCTAACATGGTACAAACCATTAAGATGTGACACTACTAACTCCAAATCAAGACGTACCTCAAGAGAGAGAACGCCATGTGAAATGGCATCCTGTAGAAGCTCAATAACGACACTATATTCAGCAACATTGTTTGAAGATAGCCGTAAACATACGCCTCCTGAAGACAATACCTGACCCATAGGAGTATAAATCACCCAAGCAGCAGAGGCTGATTGTTGAGTGTGATGGCTCACACCATCTGCGAATTCTATGTAGATGGAAGATTCCATTGACATCTGCCAAAAGAAACAGAAACTATTCACAAACCTGATCACTATAAGAAAAAGACCTAACTATGCCAAACAATACAATAATATACAATAACCAGCCTTGGTTGAAAATCATGCATAGTACTTCTTGAAATAGAGCCCATTCCTAGGCTCTGCCAAGGCCATTCCCTCATAATCCACTAACTCATAAGCGCCCTTCTCTGACACACATTTGACGATGTAAGGACCACGCCACATGGGGTTAAAATTTCCTACCCCCAAGGGTTCTTTTGGTTGATCCCACAAAAGGACCAAGTCTCCCTCACTAAACCTTCTTGGATGGACAGACTTATCGTACTGGACCTTTATGTGACATTTATTTACTTCTAGAGCCACCAAGGCATCTTGACGTTGTTCATTAAGTTTCTCAAGGTGGACCAAACGCTCCTCCAATGGGGAAGTGTCTGGTAAGAATTCTACGGCTAGCTTCAAAGAAGGAATCTCGCATTCAACCGGTAATACCGACTCCACTCAATGTACAATTTGATATGGAGAAAAACCCATGGCAGTATTAACAGTGGTTCTATACTCCCACAAAGCAGGATATAACATAATGTGCCAATTATTCTTTCTTTGTGCGATGGTTCATTGGAGAATGGATTTGAGTGACTTGTTCACTGCTTCTACCTGTCCATTCGCTTTAGGGTAGTAAGAGGAGGAATGCTCTTGCTTGTACCCTAACTTTGATGCCAACTCTTCCATCATACGATTCTGAAAGTGCGATTCATGGTTAGTGACAAGCTCTTTCGGAATCCTGAACCAAGTAATAATCTGGTTGAATATGAAGTGCGCGGATGTCTCACCATCAAATTTAACTGTAGGCATAGCCTCAGCCCATTTCGTGAATTAATCAACAACCACTATGATATGATGATGCCCCCCAGCTGAAGCTGGGTTGCAATCCATAAAATCAAGCCCCCACTTAGTGAAGGGACCAGCGGTGATGATGGGATGTAACGGGGTAGGTTTCAAGTGCATATTATGTGCAAACACCTGGCAAGGGTGGCACCTCTTGACTGCATCTACACAATCCTTAAATATCGACGGCTAGAAATAACCTGCTCTTAAAATTTTTTGGGCTGTAGAAAGCCCAAATAAATGACCACCACACGCCCCTTTGTGGCAATCATTTAGCACTACCTCAGCCTCCTCATGAGTTAAACAATGTCATAAAATGGAATCTACCCCATGGCAGTACAAAGTGTTATCCACTATGAGGTAATTCTTAGACATGTGACGTAATCGTCGTCATTCATCTCATGAGAGGTGAGTAGGGACCTTCAATGTTTGTAAGTATATAATGATATCCCCATACCATGGGTCTAAAGTTGAGATTAAGAAGATGTGTTCATCGATAAACGTATCTTCACAAACCAACTCCTCGGCCTCGCTTGGGAAATCCAATATAAGCTCTATAAAAATTAATGATTTCTTCAATTTTGCCGAAACAAACTCGAGATCTAATTCTTGTAGGATGACAATCCATTTATTATATTTTCCCCCAATCATCCTTCAAGTGAGGATGAATTGAAATGGATTGACATGGGCTACCACCAAGGTCTGGTGAAGGAGAATATAATGTCTCAACCATTGAACCGCATGTATGGTAGCTAAAGAAAGCTTCTCAACATGAGAATAATGGATTTCTGCTTCAATAAGATTCTGGGTCAGATAGTATATGACATGCTCTTGGAGCTCCTCATCCTCTTGAACCAAAACCATACCAATCATCTCCATGGACGCGGCCACATAAAGTAGGAAATCACGGCTATAGTCTGGGGGACTAATCACCGTGGTCGGTGCTAGGGCTCGCTTGAGCATGTCAAAGGACTCCTGGGCTTGCTCATCCCAACAAAAGGTGGTGTGCTTCCTCAAAAGACGCATGAAGCCTCTAGTCAAATTGGAAAAATTGACAATGAATCTCCGTAAGAAGTTTGCCATGCCTTGCAAACATTGGAGATGACGAATATTTTTCGGGGGAGACAACTGAAGTATTGCCTCAACCTTCAAAGGGTCAACTCTTATACCCTCTTTAGAAATGCCGAATCCTAACAAGCAACCTGACTTCACACAAAAGATGCACTTGTGAGGATTTAACCTAACCAAATAATGGCAGCATATTTCGAATACCAATCTCAAATGATAGGAATGATGCATTCTCATACGAGAATGAGCAGCAAGGTCATCCAAAAATACTTCAATAATCGATTTGAGATCATGGAAGATCAAGGTCATGGCCCGATGAAAAGTAGCTCCAGCGTTTTTAAGGCCAAAAGGCATTTTTCGATATGCAAAATTTCCCCAAGGACAAATAAATGCAGTTTTATGTTGGTCCTCAGGTTTAATTTGTATCTGATTATATCTAGAAAAGTCATCCATGAAGGAAAAAACCTCGCTACCCACAAAGTCATCCAAAATCTGATCAATAAACAGTGTGGGGAAATTGTCCTTAGGACAGGCACAATTCAAATCACGGACATCGGTACATATGTGGATCGCTCCCTGCTTCTTATCCACCGAAATGGGGTTTGAAACCCACTCTGTCAAGGGAACGGGATAGATAAAATCGACTTTCAACAGTTTCTCTATCTCTACCTTAATCGTGGGTGCATTCTTAGGATTCACTGCATGCAAGTGTTGTCGAACAGGCTTAGCATTGGGATAAGTCTTAATCTCGTGTTCAATAATGCGAGGGTTGATACCTAGTATTTCATCATAAGACCAAGCAAATATATCACAGAATTCTTTAAACAGCTCGGTGTATTCATGAATCTCAGCATGGGAACATTTTTCCCCAATATATACATTCTCTATCCTACCAAGATAGTGAGAGATATTGATAGAAATCGTTGGAGATATATTTTCCATGTTTCCATCAGCCATCAAACCAGGAGAGCTTAATGGAACCTTAGGACTACCAATTCTCTCACTAAGAACCTCCCTAAAGTCCTCACACTCCAAGCAATCAAGCTTGGGAAGAAAGTAAGATCTATGATGGAGTTCTTCCCATGGTGGGTCAACTCTCGACATGGCCTCAATAATCACTTCATTTGAAGGGAAAACACTATCAAGGAAGTCGTGCGCGTGAGAAGACTATACTACGCATGCAAGCAGCACATAAGGGGACTCCTCCTCCATCCATGAAGAGGAAGGACTAGACTATGCAACATTCTCAAGATTAGCTTAATAAGCTACCATAGTTGCAGGAAACGACACTTCTGTCATGATGGGCTCACTCGGAGTACTCGGTGTAGGAAGAATCCAAGGATTTTCCATATGAATCGTGTGAAAAGACACCAATTTCATAGATCTCGAAGCCTCACCAAAACTAGACCCTATCATAAGGATCGGTGCAGGACAACTAAAACTCCCCATGAAGGATGGATACATACCCACACCCACACTCCTAGTTGCCAGCTGAGAGTGCTCAACGATCGGGATCGAAGCTCCCAAAGATGCGGTAATTGACGGATTCTTGAATGACGTTTAATCAATCGTGACTATCTTCCTGTTAAATGGAAAGCATACAATGCGAAATAGGGAAGAAGATACGGCTTGCATACTGTACATCCAATTCCTACCCAGCAATAGATTGTAGTCAAGGGGCACATCAACCACCTCGACCTCTATCGCAACGGTCTTCCCTCCCAAATGGACCTTAAGGGAAGGAAGGATCTCGTGCAGCCTAAATGATCTCCCATCGAACACAGTTAACATGGTCACTGATTTAGAAAACTCAGGGGAACCTAAACACTTCCAACACGATAAAGACATAACAAAAGCAGCAACGCCTTCATCAATCATAGTGCGCTTGACGGTCATGTTAAGACATTCTACGTTAATCAAAAGAGACACATAGTAAGGAAAGCGAGGCTGAAGTCCTGCGGTTTCAAATTTAATCACGCAGGAAGAATTATCATCATTCACACCAAGGGAAGAAAGAAAATCCTTCCTTTGCGAAGGACAACTCTGAAGCACTTCCAGTGCAGACATCGCACAAGGAGTGTGGCCCAAATCCTCGACAACTGAATAGTTCTGGGCGACTCGGGCATTAGGATTGTTCCCCGAACACTTAAGGACTCCCTTAGGAATGTGAGGTGCAGCTTCAAGTTTATCCACAGGTTTTTCAATATGCAAAGGAGTCCCTGGTGGATCAGGTTCCTTTCCTGGGCTGGGTTGTGACAAACCATTGTCCTTCGCATGGATCACAACTTTCATAGCACGTACCATGTTAATGCAACCATGACCACTACCCTCCAGTGGATCTTGATCACCACCAGATTGATCATGGGTCCTCGAGTTCATATTTTGATTGTGAGGTAAAGGGTTAGTCAGCACAGATGGGCCTTGTGCCAAGAATCTTGAGGCTTCATCGATATGGGGGCACAAGTAAGTGAGGTGATCATCCTTACACAACTTGCAAGGAAATTTAACCTTATGTTTAGCTTTATTGTCCCCCCTAGCATTACGGGTGTTCTTGTCATTATTATTAGCATTTTCATTCCTATTCCCACCCTTACAATTATTCTTACCCTTCTTTTTATTTAGTCTGGGTTGCTGGTTACCCTTCTGGTCCGACAATTGCACTGAAAGCACACTCGCCATTTGGGCAAGTTGAGATGAAGCCGTGGCTTGTCCTGAAGTAGATTGGTTGATTGACAATTTGCTAACTTGTTTTGCAACCAAATCCGCAGGTTTAGCACTCGCACAACCCACAATGCCATCAGCATGTGGTCCAGGTTTAACTTTGGGGTCAAAACTAGAACGCAGAGCATTGGGAATGATCTTATATAACAAACCGAACTGAGCATAAATCAAGTCCATTTCCTATGCCCTAAAAATGGCTTGCTCCTCATTTTTCACTCTGGATGTAGAAACATCCTTCACTATATAAGGCAATAACGACTTAAGGAACCATTCAAGGAGGAATTCCGGTGGTATAAAGGCTTTAATTAACCTCTTCTATCTATGCCACTCTTGGATGTTGTCCGAGATATGTGTGGCTTTATCCTGCTGAAATGTCGACAAGAGTTCAGTACCAACATCATAACACACTGATAGCTAGAAGTGGTTAAGAAAATTCATCGCTAGGTCATCAAACAAAGTGAATGACCCCATAGGTAGCTCTATATAACATTTCACATTTCGCGGCAGGCCCCGTCAGGGTGCGTTGAAATAGCCTTAAACGGATTGAGTCCTGGTGTAGGGAATTCAAAGAGCACCATAGGTGGAAGGTAGCAACATGTTCTCTAAGATCCTCTCTCGGTTTGCCCTCAAATTTGGGTATGTCCGAGGGAAGCTTAGTAGGGACACCCGGCCAAGCCGGGTCATGAGCTACAAGATTGTTCATCAATATTGACAAGTCAGGAAGATTTAGCGTTGCGAGGAAAGGGAGCCTAGGATGATTAGGTTGATGGACCGCTCCCTGATAGTTCTGATTCACATACATCTTATTACAATAACCACCATGGCCTTGGCCATAGTGCCCTCCTCCCGTTTGACCCGTATAGGGTGGTATGGAAGCACCATAGTGTGGTGTGCCTTAACTATTCAGAGCTACAAAGCCATAATTTGGAGAGTAAGTAGGTTGTTGATACCTATAGCCATAAGGTGAAGAACCCTATCCATACTACATCCCATAATAGGGTCCATAAGTCATCGCATGAGATGTCCCACGAGACACTCCGTAAGTAGGAACATATGCTCCGGAAGTAGGAATATACATTTCAGAAGTAGGAATATGACCTCTAGAAGTATGACCATGACCTCCTGACACAATGGGCGGTGCATGTACCTGAGACACAATCGATCTAGTAACCGCAGTACAGACATAACTCGTAGTAACATTCCTACCCGAAGGACCATGTGAATGAGGTGGAGGGTGAACATTCAAAGAACTAGGGATAGAGGATGAAGGGATTTGTGTAATTATGTGCATGCTATTTCCTATAGTCACTCGTCTTGGATCTGGTATCCTAATAGGATCACTAACCCTAGACCTAGGAGGAATATGTGATGTAGCTTCCACCACCGGGATGGAAGGTGCAATGTAAATTGTGCTCCCAAACCTCTCCGCATGGTAAGGAATGAGAGTGCTCCCAGGCATAGTGTTAGGCTCAAAATCAGATTCGACATGGAATGCCAAATCATGTGTGGGAAAACTAGACATACCATAATCACCATAACTAGTGCTCGCAAGTTCAAAATGAGTCTCGTCATCCTCTGGCATTCCATACCGGCGATGTGTCAATGGGGAATCAACCCTAGAGTAAGTAGGTCTATCATGAAAAGTTCCTATCTCAGAAATCACAGGACCTAACTCAGTCAAATAGAGTGAAGGATCATAGTTAGGAGTAAACTCCCCATCTTCCACATGAATGGGAGAAGGTGGTTCAGGAATACCTTCTATATGGTCTCCCATGGTGTGTGAATCAATGTGCGAAGTAGTCTGCCTAGACTGTCTATTTCTGTCTCCCAAAGGAGTAGGAGATGTAGAAGGAGAAATTCCTGCTAAATGACGAGAACGGTGAGGAGCCACACCTGAATCCACAATGACTCAAAAAATATCAAAGACTCTCTATCTATGCAAACCCTAGGAAAGCTAACGTGCACAGAGCAATCACCAAGAAAATCTAAAGCCAACCACAAGTAATCAAGGGTAGGATAAGTGAGCTCCCAAATGAAGCAGGTATGTCTTTCTTAGGAGAGTCTTGAGACACCCATACACAACAAGCGGAGGTACGTAACCAATTATTGTGGCCCTCAGCTTCAACGCATAAAGCGACTGTGCTGTCCGACCCCAACCTGGCCGGGACACCCACAGAATAACCCCTGCAAAGTACCCCCTTGATATCCTAGGTAAGGCCACTAAGGTCACCTCAATATAATCAATGCTTATGCGGACAGTCATAGGTGGGATTGACCGTATGGGTAGGGTAGAAAAGCCCAAAAATTTTGAAAGAGCCCCCAAATACAAATACAATCCTGGAAATATCTCCGGTGCTACTCAGTTTTTACTAGGGGTCATCCCAATCAATCACCGCTCACAGTGCCTCATCATTAACTCCCTTTTGAGAGGAGAATCTTGAGAAACACTGGTTATACCAAGGAATTTCACACACTCACATGGACAAACACATACATGTTGTTGTTTAGTGGTCTTGGAGAATTTACTCACAATGAACTATTCCAAGACCCTAAAACCTAATCTTATTAATGAACCCTATCAAATAAAATAGTGTGGCTCATTTTAATTAAGTGTTGATTTTAATTGGCTTTATTACTCAAAAGAGGCATATGGCCATGCAACTAATGATGTTATGACATAAAATGAAGCAAAATGCACACCAAACAATCAATGCAAATGCATTGTGTCCATGAAAAATAGGGTATGCTACTACGTGAAATGCATAATTTTTTTCAAATGATAAATGCAAGCTTTCCTATATGAAATCCTGACTAATACTCCAAAGCCAATCTAGTGCAAGTACTATGCAAAATACAAAATGCAATGCATGATGATAAGCAAATATTTGTGGATTTTTTTAAATAAAAATAAGATATAAAAGCAAAAGAATGGCTCTACAACCCCCAGACTCTCCAAGCACACTCAAGCAGCACTCAAGCAAAGTACCAAGGTAAAAGAAATCTAATGCACTAATCCCAAAAAAAAAAGCGAAAATGCAATGACAAGAACATTCTTAAAAAAAAAATTTACACTTAAAAAAGCGTCTCTGGTCAGAAACAGAGGTGTATACAGACTCTAGCAGTATCAAAGGAGACTCAACAATCATCAAAATTCACCCAGCAACAATCCAACTTCCTCTAGAAGGAAAAACAAAGGGCATACGCGACTGTTTTGCAATAAAACCATGTGTGTACGCGGAAATAGAAGTGAAACCCAAGTATATATGCGACTGTGAGTTCAAAAATCGCATACAGGAAGAAAGGTGCATAAAAATCAAGGCAAACAGACAAGCTGAGACAAACTTCACACCAATCAGACACTACCAGGAAAACATGCCCCCAGACCTGACACAGAAATAGGAGAAAAAGAGCAATTCAAAGTCATTGAATGCCGATAGAAAACCCCCAAAGGACAAGTACTAGGAACTCCCTAGCGGTGTCGCCAATTCTATTACGGAGAGAAATTCCTATGGCTTGGGGTACCACAATAGACAGCTTGACTCCAGAAATCAATCATTTCCAATATGCAATAGAAATTAAATATCTAACACTAAAGGATCAGACCTCGTACCTTATTCCAGATGATTGAAGTAGATCCCCGTTGAGCTTTTCAACTTCAGCTTGAATTGATAAATCACTTCTTCAACAACAAGTAAACAAGACAAGCATACTATATATATTGGTGTTAGATCTATTCTAGCATATATAATCAACAATGTATAAGCATTTGAAATCATCCATGGATAAAATATTCATTCAAACATACATTATTGGACAGGAAAAGATATTTCTATTAATATAAAATCAGAGATTATAATGGATACAACCTCTGTCAGCACATCTGTGAATCAGAGAAACTGAATCCCCCACTTAGGCCTCCACCACCTCAATCCTCCATCTCTCGATAGCAAGCTCACAAGAAAAAGGAAAGCTTGGGAAGAACACAAAAGTGCTCCAAGGGACAAAGGGATGCAGACTCAAGCACAAGTTTCGGCAACAATGGACTATAGTTTCTTTGCTCTCAATTCTGTCATATGCCTTCAATGTACCAAAGAGTTCCTTATATATCTTTTCAAAGGGGTAATGAAAGGTCGAATCCGAGCGATCTCAAGGCATATGGAAGGCCAGGGGTCAAGTGAGTCAGATCCATGTCAAGGAAAGCTCCAAAAGGATTTGGATTATGCACACATCTCGATGTACGCAATTTTAGGGGTCAAACCCGCATATATACGCGATTATAGGTTTAAAAGTCGCGTGTATTAATTTTCACATGCTTTTATGGATGGTCAAGGAAACATCAAAAGACAAAAAATGGTCCAAGGGGTCTAAGGCGTCTGCAGAGTGATAGGGGAAGGCCATACAAGTGTGATTCACCTGGAGTGGTAAAATAAACTATAACAAAGACCACAACCCACAATATTCGGAGGGAAGGGTACTATTGGCCAGTCCTTTTTGCCGATGTATGTACTTTTGTAAGGGCCTATGACTAGTGCCAAATATTTATAGGGAAGCAGCATCTCAAATCCTTGCCTCTTAGGCCTGTTATAGTGAGTGGGCATTTCCAACAATGGGGTCTGGATTTCATAGGTGAAATAAATCAATCTTCTAGTGGGCAGCATAAATGGATCCTAGTAGCCACAGACTACTTTACCAAATGGATAGAGGCAATACCCACCAAGAATTCCACTCATCAGGTCATCATGAAGTTTTTATATGAGAATATATTTAGCAGGTTTGGCTACCCAGTAAGGTTAGTGATTGATAATGCACTAGCTTTCAAAGCTGCGGCATTGGTGAAAATGTGTGAGTCAATGGGAATTCAGCTGGTGCATTCCACATCCTATTATCCTGAAGGCAATGGTCTGGCTAAGTCATCCAACAAAATCCTTGTCAGGATCATCATAAAACTATTGGAGAAAAATTAGAAAAGCTGGGATTCTAATCTTAAGTTTTCTTTATGGGTTGATAGGGTAACAAACAAAAGATATATCAATACTTCTCCATTCAAATTAGTTTATGGTACTGAGGCCATTTTTCCTATTCATCTCATTCAAAATTATTTCAGGAAGAGGAAGATGAACCAAATGATATGGTGAGGAGGATGATGGATTTGGTGGAGTTACAGCAAGTCAGGGAACAAGTGATAGGAAAATTAGAAGCCCATCAACAGAAGATAAAGGTTATGTTTGACAAAAGAGCAAAAGTAGACAACATTCAGGTTGGAGATTGGGTCCTCAAGTGGAATGATGTCAGACAAGACAAGGGAAACCATGGAAAGTCACAACTCTTTGTGGATTGGCCCTTTTGTGATAGCTCAAGTACAGAAGAATAACACCTTCAAATTTTAGAATCTAGAAGGGGAAGAGGTGTTTGATGGCCCAGTGAATGGGCATTTTCTGAAACTTTACTTTATTTAAGGCTCTAAGGCCTTGTTATTGTAAATTAGTAGTTAGTAGGTTGTTTTTTCTTACAGAATAAACTCCATGCCCAATGGAATAGTAAATGATAGTGTTAAGTTTTTAGTTGTCTTCAGGGAAAGGCATTTTGGTCTGGGGTTCTTGGGACCTCATAGGGAGGTTCCCATCCCCAAGTAGGATCCAGATGTTATCTCCCAAAATAAATTTACTTTGATAGTATGAAGAATTTGAGTCATGTAATGAAAAATTGAAAGATGACTAACAAAATGACGGTCTCTGTTTGTGCTATGGTTGAAGAAATTGGAAGTTTTAGCTTTCAGTAGCATAGGCGGGGTTCTTAATAGCTCATTAGCCACTGAAAGGATTTGTTTCGGCAGCTAACAGTTTAACACAAGATAAAGGTAAACCACCGAAAGCGGGTCCAAGCGAGTAAATGGTAAAAACACTTCCAGTGGCTTAAGCAAGACTTAAAACGACTCATTAGCCACTTAAAAGTGTTGCTTTCAGTAGCTTAGTGAAAATTCCAAGAAGGGGGTTAACCATCGAAAGCGGAAAAAAAAGAAACATTGTGAGACGTCAGACATCTCATTAGCCACTGAAAAATGATGCTTTCGACAGCTTAGTAAACAGTTCAAGAGGGGTGTTAACCGCTGAAAGCAGGCAAAAAGGTGTTGAGGAAAAAGCACTTTTGGTGTCTTAGGAAAAATCTCTTATGTTTCATTAGCCACCGAAAGGACAGGATTTCAACGGTTCAAAGGAATATTCAACGAGGCCACTATTTGTCGAAAGCTGGGTTTCACCGTGATTTGGAAAACGGTTTCGGTGGCTTGGGCGAAAGGATTATCATTTCATTAGCCACTGAAAGCCATCTTTTCGGCATCTTGCAGACAAATTCCCGAAGACCGTTAACCACCAAAAAGGAAAAAGAGAGAAACGGTTAGAAATTGGTCAAATCAAACCCCATCAGCAAGATAACGATAAGTAAATGGCATGATAAACCATCGAAAGGACATGAGGCTACGTAACTACGTAAGGAAATGAGTAATGAGGTCGTTATTTAAAACTAATGATGACTGATGTGATGAAACCCTCCTTCTCCCTCCACCTGTCCACAGAGCTGTAGAAAATCCAAATGAGTATCTAGGTTGATTTTGACATAATTGTTATGTAAGGGCTCTCGAAAACATCAACTGAAGACATCACCCTCTGACCTCAGCATCAATCATGCAGGATAAATCCCTCATAATCAGTGCCAAATGTTCAGTACACCCCACCTTCAAATTAATCTTTTCTCTCCACCAGAAAACCATCTCTGAGAGGCAGCCTCCTAAAATACACTATTTAACAGAGCTTGAGTTTTATTGTTGCAGGTACGCATGAGTAGCATTTAACAAGATGAAAAAGGGAGGACCTGCTCTCAGGTGGGATTTGGGAGATATCAGCTACCTGGAGGCACATCCATAGGTCTGTCAATTGTTCAAAGATGTTGGCTGCTATAGGTTTTGTGAGAAGATTCAAGTTTCACACCAGCATGTGGCTGAGGCATTTTCCCTCTCCTTCGATGGCTCCAAGGCAGTTATAGGCAAAGAGGAATTCCTAATAGATGAAACCTTAATTACTGAAGTGACTAAACTTCCTAGCACAGGAGAGAAGTGGTTTAAGACCACCATACCAAAAGATGTAGAATTCAGATTTTACCTAAAGCCTGAGCATAGTGAAGTGGTGTGGAAGAAAAGTGTACCATCCTCCTAGCTTAAAGAAAGGTGGAAGCAACTGATGAAGGCCATTGTGGTCTACATAACATGTGAATGGATATATAAGAGAGCTATCATTTACCATTTTAAGTTGATGAACCACTTCACAAGGAGAAGCCCACTAAATTTTCCTTTTTACTTTCACAGGAGTTTGACAAAGATGGCACACCAGGTGAAGGCCTAGCCAACAAAGATTGCTGGCAGACTATCTCACCATGGCCTTATCCAACTATTGATCCAACAGTTGCTGAAAAGGAGGAATATGGCATGGCCTTATTTCCTATTTTGGAATGGTTTTCAAACGGGCCTGTAGCTAGAAGAAAAGGGGAAGTCTCCTGCCAAAAAGTCCAACACAGCAAGAAGTGGGAAAAGAAAGAGAAGGGCTATATCCCCAGCAGCAACAGAATAGCCTCCCTCATCTTCCAAAGCCAAGAAGGTCAAAATAAATTTGGATTTCAGTGAAAAGGGATAGGAAGTCGCAACACACAGTGAGAACATTTTGAAACTTTCCCTACTCAGATTCAGAAGAGGAACACGAAGAAGGTGTAGACCTAGCTTTGCAGGTTGTAGAAGAGATTCAAGAACTACCATCACCTACTACTAAAGAGCAAGATGAACCAGAAGAGAAGGCTTCCTCTAGCAAGCCCAAGACTCAAAAGATAAATCAGTTGCTGAGGCAAGTATATGAGATGGAAGTTTTGGTCAGAGAGGTAAAGAGGAATAATGCTACATTAACCAGTAGGAACAAGTTGTTGCATAAATCTTACCTAGAGCAGAGAGAAAGCTATATTTTATTAAAGAGACTAAATACAAGGTACCTAAAAGACAACACAAGATTGTATAGGATGATCATTCTTCAGAAACTGCAGATTTGGAAGAGGAACAAGAAGAAGGTGCAGACCTAGCTTTGCAGGTTGTAGAAGAGATTCAAGAACTACCATCACCTACACCTAAAGAGAAAGATAAACCAGTAGAGAAGGCTTCCTCTAGCAAGCCCAAGACTCAAAATATAAATCAATTGCTAAGGCAAGTATATGAGATGGAAGTTTTGGTTAGAGAGGTAAAGAGGAATAATTCTACGTTGACTAGTAGGAACAAGTTGTTGCATAAATATTACCTAGAGTAGAGAGAAAGGTATATTTTCTTAAAGAGACTAAACACAAGGTACCTAAAAGACAACACAAGATTTTATAGGATGATCAGTCTTCAGAAACTGCAGATGAAGGAGGCCAAGCTAAACCCTAGCAACCACCTCACATTAGAAACCCTAGCTGAAGCTGCAGTTAGCCTTTGACCTCCAGAAGCCATCTAGGCTGCTGTTAACCCTCCTAATACAGGGCCTGCTGAAGAAGAAAGCTGAGCAGAAAAACTTGAAAGAACTGTTTTGAAGGTGGCCCAAGAATTTTTGAATAACAGGGTTAGCAGTGGCTTAGGTGGACACTGAGGCAGTTCATTAGCCACCAAAATCCCCGCTTTTGGCAGCTAACGGTTTTGATATTTTGGCCTCTTAACCACCGAAAGTAGACAGAGGCATAATATTAAATTTTGACATGCAGGACCAGTTTTGGGCGAACATGGATGGCTCAGAGACAAAGTCTAAAGATGAAGGACGCTGAAGAAAAAATCATGGAAGGTGTGCTTCAGTTTTGCTATGACATAAAGGGAGAAAAGGCCACCAACACTTAACTATCAAAGTGAAACAATGACTTAACTAGCAGAGGGCCAGTGGCAGTGATTTCCAGCAGTTACCTTAGTTATCAGAAGGTTCATATAGTGAACTAATTCTATGGTTAGTTAGACTAGTAGTTAATTAGGGTTTTTTACCATAATTTTACAAAAAACAATTATTTTGTTTATTTTTGTTAAATCAGATCCAAGTTTTCAAGATCTGGGTATTTTTGTAAAGGCTATAAAGCCTAATACTTATTTTATTGAAAAGGTACAACTTCGATGACTTATAGACCATTTTTATTGCAAGCTTCTCATTTTTCTCATGACCTAATATAAGCTCTTTTGTTATCATTTGTTCAACTTCCATTTCTTTCTTTTCTGTGCTTATGCTTGAATGTGTTATTCAGGCTATATTCAAGTTAATTAATGTCTGTTAGCTATCACCCTATTGGCATGTTGATGTGATTTGAATTATAAGTTCTTTCCTTATTATGTTTTAGCCATTTATATGTATTTGTTTTATGTATGAATCTGTCAACATAATGAGTTCTCCATCCCTACACCATATTATCAACCTCTAAACAGTGGTAACTAAAAGCCTTGTACTTGATTGATTTTCATGCATGTCTTGAGAGTGGAAGGTAATATAGGTCACCTAACTTGATCCATTTTAGAAATCCCCAAAAACATTGTAAATTACCAGGCATCCTCGAGATGCAACCTAGAGGAGTTTCCTGGAGTGAGAACAACTTAGTCACTTTCTTTAATAAGGTCTTGAGGTAGGGGTTAGGTCAACTAGGTTAGGCAACTCTAAACCTCCCTGCATGTTGGATTCTCTCGTATAACATGGTAGTTCTTCAGTACTTTGATGAGATACAAAAACTCAAAATTTCATTTAATCACTTAAAAATAAGGAAGATGATATCAATGTTTTATCAGAGTCATTTTCACTCAACATATTAATTTTCCAGTAACTCCTAGCACTTATCCACAACCCATACTCAACACTAAAAACAAGGAGTTACAAACTTAGTGCTAATCCAGAGCTTCTCGCTCAACACTAATGCTATGATGTATTTGTAGGATACACCTAGGAATACAATGGCCAAGGATTCGATGTTCCAAAGCTGATGCTCAACATCAACTTGGAAGGATCTAGGGATTATGCCCAACACTTCCAATCTTATCTTTTCATGTGCTTCAGAGCTTCATGCTCAACACAAATGTCTCATAACTCATGTGTTTCAGAGCTTCTAGCTCAACACAAATATAAATACCCATGTTCCTTAGGCCCTATATACCAAATAAAACATCAAAGTCACATCATAAGCAATGGGGCTTATGCAAATAAGTGTTAGGTCAAAATTCAGGATATTACAATATCATATGAAGTGACCAATGAGTAACATGCCAATGAATAGATATAGACATTATTACAGTATATTTTCACTCCTTATCCCCATTTCTAAGCTAGGAGGAAAGAACCCTATCTCAATCTCACCACTAGATCCTTAGAGTTTGCTTCTTGTCAAACAAACACCAAACTCACAAATTTTCATACACGACATTAAAAGTCAACAAAAATAGTAACATGGTTACTCAAGATATTGAATTTCTTCCACCATTTTGAAAATTTGTGTTTTAGTTTGTCCCCTATTTGCACCTCTTCATAGCCCTAGAGTTGTTTCTCTAATTTTCTACATTACCACATATCTATGTTCATATGCTTATACCATTTCAATGCTTCTATATCGATTATACCATTTCAATGCTCTCTATGGGTTAGTTGTTTATCATATTCTATATCTAATAATATTTATGTAATTCCCATTATAATCTTGAACTAGTCCTTTAGTCTTCCTTGCACGAAGAAGAAAGTAGAGACACCTTCATGATAAACTAAGAGCACAATAACATGATAAAAAAATCCCAAAGACGATATCACCCACAACACCTCCTTCCATATCTCCAGCACTCTTGGAGAGTTAGTACATTATTTATTATTTTATTCAAACTTTTAACAATATTCTACACATTGTTAAGGAATTAAATGTACACCTTCATAAAACTATAACACTACAACAAAAACTAGATTTAGCGTCTCTTTTTGCATCCTTTTTTGCGTGTATACCATCTTTCAGTGTATTTTTCTTCATTTTTTGGACAAAATGGTGCAATTTCACGGGTTGGTGCTATTTTAGGCGTTTTTTGCATCCTTTTTCTAAATCTGGCGCAAATTGCGGCGTAATTTGCACCGGGTTTTGCACCTGGTTATGCGCTAGGTTTTGCATCAGGTTTTGCAACAGGTTTTGAGCCTAGTTTTGCACCTAATTTTGCGCCTAGTTTGTACATCTACTCTTGTTATGCCCCCTTTTACGCCCATGTTTGCCTCAACTTTTATGCCCTTGTTTTCATCCACTTTTGCATCCTTTTTTACATCCACTTTTGCATCCACTTCTGCTACTTTTTTTTCATCCCTTCATGTGCCAAGTTTTACATCAAATTTTACATCCTGTTTTGAGTCTAGTTTTGCATCTCATTTTGTTTCAGCCATTTTTGCATCCACTTTTGCATCCATTTTTTCATCCACTTTTGCACCCACATTTTCATCCCTTTTTGCATCCATGTTTACATCTTTTTTTGCATCTACTATTGCATCCACTTTTGCATCTACTTTTGTCGCGTCCCAATTCACACCCATTTTTGCGCTTACTTTTACACCCACTTTTGCTTCAACTTGTGCATCCACGTTTGCATCTTTTTTTGCATCCTATTTTACATCAATTATTGCATCCCTTTATGCATCCAATTTTGCATCCACTTTTGCATCGGGTTTTGCGTTGGGTGTTACGACTACTTTTTCATCTACTTTTGCATCTACTTTTGTTGCATCCACTTTCGTATCCAATTTTGTATCCAATTTTACATCCATGGTTGTATCCACTTTTGCGCCAATTTTTTCATCATGTTTTGCTTCCATGATTGCATCAATTTTTTGCATCCACTTTTGCATCACCTTTTGCATCCATTTTTGGTGCACCCCATTATGTACCCACTTTTGCGCCTACTTTTGTTGCATCCATGTTTGCATCATTTTTTGCATCCATGTTTTTATCCACTTTTGCATCCATTTTTACACCCAGATATTGAAGATGAAA
>LPNX011138978.1:6274-16611 GCA_001517045.1 Pseudotsuga menziesii
TGTAGAGCAGAGATAGAGCATTGTAGACTAATCCTGCAAAGGGTCCAAAAAACTATATACAGAGTTCTTCCATGATGACTAACTATAAAGAAATGCTTATGCTAGAAAGAAAGCTAGCAGTCACTAGCTTTCCTTGATCTTTTGCCATGTGCTTATTTCAAAATAGAGCACATGGCACAAGCTCAAGGTATAAGCTAGCAACCACCAATCACCATAGACAGGATTTTTCTATTAGGAAGCTAGTGACTGCTAGCTTTCTTTCTAGCATAGTATGTGTTATTATCCTATAAGTAAATGCTTATGCTAGAAAGAAAGCTAGCAGCCGCTAACTTTCCTTGATCTTGTGCCATGTGCTTATTTGAAAATAAAGTACATGGCACAAGTTCAAGGTATAAGCTAGCAACCACCAATCACCATGCCTAGGGTTTTTCTATTGGAAAGCCAGCGACTGCTAGCTTTCCTTCTACCATAAGCATGTGTGACATGCTAGAAAAAAATGTTTATGCTAGAATGAAAGGTAGAATTCGTTCAAAATAGACCCTAGACACAAGTACACTGTGGATCATAACTGGCCCACGTTAGTTTATTCCCTATACTATTACACTGTGGAGTTATTTCCAACCCACAACGGGTGATATGTTGGCAACCATGCTGGCCAACTCAGCCTTCAGAGGGGCCCACCATTGCTTTCGCTCAATCGTATGGATCACGTCCTTGCAGTCATTCTTCTTCAAAATCATCTGAGTCATATGCATGATGACCAAACAATACATCTTCGTCCACGTGTTCATATGGCACAGGAGAAGGAGGCGGATATAGGAACTGAGAGAAACATCTTTCAATATCGGAGCCTTTAAACAAAGGATTTGGCTCGCACAGGAATTCACCTCTGAAATGTGATTCTACTTTATAGTCCAGTGGAATCTCTCTGGTTGTAACTCTGGACTCTATGTGTTCTCCAGCAATAGATCTTCGGATAAATTTTTGCTGGGCATAAATTCTGTGCTCAAGTGATTGATAGGTTCCACCTTCGTGGATCAGTTTAAACTTAAACCACTGGAAGTTCTGATGAGCAACTTCAAGATCGGCTTTAAGGTGCAGAATGAAATTTGCACGTCGATTCTCCCAATCTGTTCTTGGACAGAAGGTATCCAAGAAGACATCTGTCCATCCAGACCATGTCTGATTATATTCAAGGTCTGGATCTGCACAGATGATGATACTGCCTCTTTCTCTGCAGTATTGGAGGATGAGGTTGTATGATGTCCATGTGAGATGGCCATCACACAGATCAACATATTTTTCTCCATTTTTATCCTCACGTAACCATAATTCTTTGCATTCTGAAATCTTCTGGTATACATTACTGAAGCTCTGGAATGCATCTTTTTCCCATCGCTCAAGGATCTGCAACTTGCATGGCGATGTCTGGATGTTCTTTATCAAGGTGAGCTGCAGAAATCTTTTTGCTTCATCTGAGGAAGCATATTCCAAGGATTGGATGCAAACCTCTTTGGGGAAGGTATTGTCCTAAGGCAGGAAGAACAATCCTTTTTTCTGGATTAGCTCTTCTGGTGTCTTCGGCTGACGAGCTATCCATTCTTCTGCTGTAACTACTTCTGCAGTAGTTGGAGGGTTGTTTCGGCCATAAATTATTTTAAAGACTTCTTTTCGCATCTGGGCCTCTGTCATTGGAGATTTTCCTTTGGCAAGATCCCTGGGAGGATCTGGATCATTGTTATCTGCTCCAGAGCTGCTATTACCAGCAGAAAACATCTTCAATTCCTTCGGCTGCTTCTACGCTGATTCCCTGGTTAACATGTCAGCCAAAAAATTCAAATAGTCTGGCTTATAAACAATTTCATAATCAAAAGAACTTAACCAAGTAAATTAAAAATCCATTGCATCTAGCAAAAGTAGAGACTCATTAAAAAGAAAATTTTTCCTTCTCAAAAATGCTAGAAGGAAATGCTTATGCTAGAAAGAAAGCTAGCAGTCGCTAGCTTTCCTTGATGTTTTGCCATGTGCTTATTTCAAAATAGAGCACATGGCACAAGCTCAAGGTATAAGCTAGCAACCACCAATCACCATGGACAGGATTTTTCTATTGGAAAGCTAGCGACTGCTAGCTTTCTTTCTAGCATAGTATGTGTTATTATCCTATAAGTAAATGCTTATGCTAAAAGAAAAGCTAGCAACCGCTAGCTTTACTTGATCTTGTGCCATGTGCTTATTTCAAAATAGAGTACATGGAACAAGTTCAAGGTATAAGCTAGCAACCACCAATCACCATGCCTAGGGTTTTTCTATTGGAAAGCTAGCGACTGCTAGCTTTCCTTCTACCATAAGCATGTGTGACATGCCAGAAAAAAATGTTTATGTTAGAATGAAAGGTAGCATTCGTTCAAAATAGAGTACATGGCACAAGCTCAAGGTATAAGCTAGCAACCACCAATCACCATGGACAGGGTTTTTCTATTGGAAAGCTAGCGACTGTTACCTTTCCTTCTAGCATAAGCATGTGTATTTATGCTAAAAGAAAATGCTTATGGTAGAAGGAAAGCTAGCAGTCGCTAGCTTTCCTTGATCTTTTGCCATGTGCTTATTTCTAAATAGAGCACATGGCACAAGCTCAAGGTATAAGCTAGCAACCACTAATCACAATGGACATGATTTTTCTATTGGAAAGCTAGTGACGACTAGCTTTCCTTGTAGCATAAGTATGTGTTATTATCCTAGAATGAAATGCTTATGTTAGAAGGAAAGCTAACAGTCGCTAGCTTTCATCGATATTGTACCATGTGCTTATTTGAAAATAGAATACATGGCACAAGCTCAAGGTATAAACTAGCAACCTCCAATCACCATGTCCAGAGTTTTCTATTGGAAAGCTAGCGACTGCTAGCTTTCATTCTAACATAAGCATGTGGGTTATGCTAGAAGGAAATGCTTATGCTAGAAGGGAAGCTAGCATTCGTTCAAAATAGAGCACATGCCACAAATTCAAGGTATAAGTGAGCAACCACGTTAGAATGAAATGTAGCATTTGTTCAAAATAGAGTACATGGCACAAGCTCAAGGTATAAGCTAGCAACCACCAATCACCATGGACAGGGTTTTCCTATTGGAAAGCTAGCGACTGATATCTTTCTTTCTAGCATAAGCATATGTGTTTATGCTACAAGAAAATGCTTATGCTAGAAGGAAAGCTAGCAGTCGCTATCTTTCCTTGATCTTTTACCATGTGCTTATTTTTAAATAGAGCACATGGCACAAGCTCAAGGTATAAGCTAGCAACCACCAATCACAATGGACATGATTTTTCTATTGGAAAGCTAGTGATAACTAGCTTTCCTTCTAGCATAAGTATGTGTTATTATCCTAGAAGGAAATGCTTATGTTAAAAGGAAAGCTAGCAGTCGCTAGCTTTCCTCGATCTTGTACCATGTGCTTATTTGAAAATAGAATACATGGCATAAGCTCAAGGTATAAACTAGAAACCACCAATCACCATGTCCACGGTTTTCTATTGTAAAGCTAGCGACTGCTAGCTTTCATTCTGACATAAGCATGCGGGTTATGCTAGAAGGAAATGCTTATGCTAGAAGGGAAGCTATCATTCGTTCAAAATAGAGCACATGGCACAAATTCAAGGTATAAGCGAGCAACCACCAATCATCATGTAAAGCTAGCGACTGCTAGCTTTCCTTCTAACATAAACACGTGTGTTATGCTATAAGAAAATACTTATGCTACAAGGAAAACTAGCATTCGTTCAAAATAGAGCACATGGCACAAGCTCAAGGTATAAGCTAACAACCACCAATCACCATGGACAGGGTTTTTCTATTGGAAAGCTAGCGACTGTTAGCTTTCCTTCTAGCATAAACATGTGTGTTTATGCTAGAAGGAAATGATTATGGTAGAAGGAAAGCTAGCAGTTGGTAGCTTTCCTTGATATTTTGCCATGTGCTTATTTCAAAATAGATCACATGACACAAGCTCAAGGTATAAGCTAGCAACCACCAATCACCATGGACAGAGTTTTTCTATTGGAAAGTCAGCGACTGTTAGCTTTCCTTATAGCATAAGCATGTGTGTTTATGCTAGAAGGAAATGCTTATGCTGGAAGGAAAGCTAGTAGTCACTAGTTTTCCTTGATCTTTTGCCATGTGCTTATTTCAAAATAAATCACATGGCACAAGCTCAAGGTATAAGCTAGCAACCACCAATCACTATGGACATGATTTTTCTATTGAAAAGCTAGCGACTACTATCTTTCCTTCTAGCATAAGTATGTGTTATTATCCTTGAAGGAAATGCTTATGTTAGAAGGAAAGAAAAGCTAGCAGTCGCTAGCTTTCCTTGATCTTGTACCATGTGCTTATTTGAAAATAGAATACATGGCACAAGCTCAAGGTATAAACTAGCAACCACCAATCACCATGTCCAGGGTTTTCTATTGGAAAGCTAGCAACTGCTAGCTTTCATTTTAACATAAGCATGTGGGTTATGCTAGAAGGAAATGCTTATGCTAGAAGGGAAGGTAGCATTCGTTCAAAATAGAGCACATGGCACAAGCTCAAGGTATAAGCTAACAACCACCAATCACCATGGACAGGGTTTTTCTATTGGAAAGCTAGCGACTGTTAGCTTTCCTTATAGCATAAGCATGTGTGTTTATGCTAGAAGGAAAGCTAGGAGTTGCTAGCTTTCCTTGATATTTTTCCATGTGCTTATTTCAAAATAGATCACATGACACAAGCTCAAGGTATAAGCTAACAACCACCAATCACCATGGACAGGGTTTTTCTATTGGAAAGCTAACGACTGTTAGCTTTCCTTATAGCATAAGCATGTGTGTTTATGCTAGAAGGAAATGCTTATGCTAGAAGGAAATACTAGTAGTCACTAGCTTTCCTTGATCTTTTGCCATGTGCTTATTTCAAAATAGAGCACATGGCACAAGCTCAAGGTATAAGCTAGCAACCACCAATCACAATGGACATGATTTTTCTATTGGAAAGCTAGCGACGACTAGCTTTCCTTTTAGCATAAGTATGTGTTATTATTCTAGAAGGAAATGCTTATGTTAGAAGGAAAGGAAAGCTAACAGTCGCTAGCTTTCCTTGATCTTGTACCATGTGATTATTTGAAAATAGAATACATGGCACAAGCTCAAGGTATAAACTAGCAACCAGCAATCACCATGTCTAGGGTTTTCTATTGTAAAGCTAGCAACTGCTAGCTTTAATTTTAACATAAGCATGTGGGTTATGCTACAAGAAAATGCTTATGCTAGAAGGGAAGCTAGCATTCGTTCAAAATAGAGCACATGGCAGAAATTCAAGGTATAAGCGAGTAACCACCAATCACCATGTAAAGCTAGCGACTGCTTCTAACATAAACACGTGTGTTATGCTATAAAGAAATACTTATGCTAGAAGGAAAGCTAGCATTCGTTCAAAATAGAGCACATGGCACAAGCTCAAGGTATAATCTAGCAACCACCAATCACCATAGACAGAGTTTTTCTATTGGAAAGCTAGCGACTGTTAGCTTTCCTTTTAGCATGAGCATGTGTGTTTATGCTAAAAGAAAATGATTATGTTAGAAGGAAAGCTAGCTAGATTTCCTTGATATTTTGCCATGTGCTTATTTCAAAATAGATCACATGACACAAGCTCAAGGTATAAGATAGCAACCACCAATCACCATGGACATGATTTTTCTATTGCAAAGCTATCGACTGCTAGCTTTCATTCTAACATAAGTATGTGTTATTATCCTAGAAGAAAATTCTTATGCTAGAAGGAAAGCTAGCAGTCGCTAGCTTTCCTTGATCTTGTGCCATGTGCTTATTTGAAAATAGAGTACATGGCACAAGTTCAAGAGTCATGTATAATAAGGGTCATGTGTTATGCTACAAGGAAATGCTTATGCTAAAAGGAGAGCTAGCATTCGTTCAAAATAGAGCACATGGCACAAGCTGAAGGTATAAGCTAGCAACCATCAATCACCATGGATAGGGTTTTTCTAATTGAAAGCTAGCGACTGTTAGCTTTCCTTCTAGTATAAGCATGTGTGTTTATTTTAGAAGGAAAGCTAGTAGTCGCTAACTTTCCTTGATTTTTTTCCATGTGCTTATTTCAAAATAGAGCAAATGGCACAAGCTCATGGTATAAGCTAGCAACCACCAATCACTATGGACATGATTTTTCTATTGAAAAGCTAACGACTGCTAGCTTTCCTTCTAGCATAAGTATGTGTTCTTATCCTAGAAAGAAATGCTTATGCTAGAAGGAAAACTATAAGTCGCTAGATTTCCTTGATCTTGTGCCATGTGCTTATTTGAAAATAGAGTGCATGGCACAAGCTCAAGGTATAAGCTAGCAACCACCAATCACCATGGACAGGGTTTTTCTATTGGAAAGCTAGCGACTCTTAGCTTTCCTCGTAGCATAAGCATGTGTGTTTATGCTAGAAGAAAATGATTATGCTAGAAAGAAAGCTAGCAGTTGGTAGCTTTCCTTGATATTTTGCCATGTGCTTATTTCAAAATAGATCACATGACACAAGCTCAAGGTATAAGCTAGCAACCACCAATCACCATGGACAAAGTTTTTCTATTGGAAAGCCAGGGACTGTTAGCTTTCCTTATAGCATAAGCATGTGTGTTTATGCTAGAAGGAAATGCTTATGCTAGAAGGAAAGCTAGTAGTCACTAGCTTTCCTTGATCTTTTTCCATGTGCTTATTTCAAAATAGAGCACATGGCACAAGCTCAATGTATAAGCTAGCAACTACCAATCACTATGGACATGATTTTTCTATTGGAAAGCTAGCGACGACTATCTTTCATTCTATCATAAGTATGTGTTATTATCCTAAAAGGAAATGCTTATGTTAGAAGGAAAGAAAAGCTAGCAGTCGCTAGCTTTCCTTGATCTTGTACCATGTGCTTATTTGAAAATAGAATACATGGCACAAGCTCAAGGTATAAACTAGCAACCACCAATCACCATGTCCAGGGTTTTCTATTGGAAAGCTAGCAACTGCTAGCTTTCATTTTAACATAAGCATGTGGGTTATGCTAGAAGGAAATGCTTATGCTAAAAGGGAAGCTAGCATTCGTTCAAAATAGAGCATATGGCACAAGCTCAAGGTATAAGCTAACAACCACCAATCACCATGGACAGGGTTTTTCTATTGGAAAGCTAACAACTGTTAGCAACTGTTAGCTTTCCTTCTAGCATAAGCATGTGTGTTTATGTTAGAAGGAAAGCTAGCAGTTGCTAGCTTTGCTTGATATTTTTCCATGTGCTTATTTCAAAATAGATCACATGACACAAGCTCAAGGTATAAGCTAACAACCACCAATCACCATGGACAGGGTTTTTCTATTGGAAAGCTAGCGACTGCTAGCTTTCCTTCTAACATAAGCATTTCCTTCTAGCATAACCCAGATGCTTATGTTAGAATGAAAGCTAGTAGTCGATAGCTTTCCAATAAAAAACCCTGGACATGGTGATTGGTGGTTGTTAGCTTATACCTTGAGCTTGTGCCATGTACTCTATTTTCAAATAAGCACATGGTACAAGATCAAGGAAAGCTAGTGACTTCTAGCTTTCCTTCTAGCATAAGCATTTCCTTCTAGGATAATAACACATACTTATGCTAGAAGGAAAGCTAGCATTTGTTCAAAATAGAGCACATGGCACAAGCTCAAGGTATAAACTAGCAACCAGCAATCACCATGTCTAGGGTTTTCTATTGGAAAGCTAGCGACTGCTAGCTTTCATTTTAACATAAGCATGTGGGTTATGCTAGAAGAAAATGCTTATGGTAGAAGGGAAGTTATCATTCGTTCAAAATAGAGCACATGGCAGAAATTCAATGTATAAGAGAGTAACCACCAATCACCATGTAAATCTAGCGACTGCTAGCTTTCCTTCTAACATAAACACGTGTGTTATGCTATAAGGAAATACTTATGCTAGAAGGAAAGCTAGCATTTGTTCAAAATAGAGCACATGGCACAAGCTCAAGGTATAATCTAGCAACCACCAATCACCATGGATAGATTTTTTCTATTAGAAAGCTAGCGACTGTTAGCTTTCCTTCTAGCATGAGCATGTGTGTTTATGCTACAAGAAAATGATTATGCTAGAAGGAAAGCTAGCAGTTGCTAGCTAGCTTTCCTTGATATTTTTCCATGTGCTTATTTCAAAATAGATCACATGACACAAGCTCAAGGTATAAAATAGCAACCACCAATCACCATGGACATGATTTTTTTATTGGAAAGCTAGCGACTGCTAGCTTTCATTCTAACATAAGTATGTGTTATTATCCTAGAAGGAAATTCTTATGCTACAAGAAAAGCTAGCAGTCGCTAGCTTTCCTTGATCTTGTGCCATGTGCTTATTTGAAAATAGAATACATGGCACAAGTTCAAGGGTCATGTATAATAAGGGTCATGTGTTATGCTACAAGGAAATGCTTATGCTAAAAGGAGAGCTAGCATTCGTTCAAAATAGAGCACATGGCACAAACTGAAGGTATAAGCTAGCAACCATCAATCACCATAGACAGGGTTTTTCTAATTGAAAGCTAGCAATTGCTAGCTTTCCTTCTAGTATAAGCATGTGTGTTTATTTTAGAAGAAAATGCTTATGCTAGAAGGAAAGCTAGCAGTCGCTAACTTTCCTTGATCTTTTGCCATGTGCTTATTTCAAAATAGAGCAAATGGCACAAGCTCATGGTATAAGCTAGCAACCACCAATCACTATGGACATGATTTTTCTATTGAAAAGCTAACGACTGCTAGCTTTCCTTCTAGCATAAGTATTTGTTCTTATCCTAGAAGGAAATGCTTATGCTATAAGGAAAACTATCAGTCGCTAGCTTTCCTTGATCTTGTGCCATGTGCTTATTTGAAAATAGAGTGCATGGCACAAGCTCAAGGTATAAGCTAGCAACCACCAATCACCATGCCCAAGGTTTTTCTATTGGAAAGCTAGCAACTGCTAGCATTCTTTCTAACATAAGCATGTGTGTTATGCTAGAAGGAAAGCTAGCATTCGTTCAAAATAGAGCACATAGCACAAGCTCAAGGTATAAGCTGGCAACCACCAATCACCATGGACAAGGTTTTTTATTGGAAAGCTAGCGACTGTTAGCTTTTCTTGTAGCATAAACATGTGTGTTTATACTAGAAGGAAATGCTTATGCTAGAAGGAAAGCTAGCAGTCGTTAGCTTTCCTTAATCTTTTGCCATGTGCTTATTTCAAAATACATCACATGGAACAAGCTCAAGGTATAAGCTAGCAAACACCAATCACCATGGACATGATTTTTCTATTGGAAAGCTAGCGACTGCTAGTTTTTCTTGTAGCATAAGTATGTGTTCTTATCCTAGAAGGAAATACTTATGCTAGAAGGAAATCTAGCAGTCGCTAGCTTTCTTTGATCTTGTGACGTGTGCTTTCCTTGATCTTGTGACAAAATCTGTCTCAGGTACTGTCGGCTTCCACGACAGTCACCTATAAGGAATGACATCCTAAGTTTGTCACTAAGTACCTTCGTCAAGTGGAGAAAGAGCAATTATCCCTCGAACAGTATTGGGTCGTCTCCTTTTCAACAAGTGGTGGTGGTCGCACTTGAGAGAACATACACCCGCAACCTTGGGTTTGACCTCCTATGGCACGGCGCCGCTCTTTCACTTGCCCCGTGTGGCTATACATGACCACTTGATTTAGAAGGATTTTTATAGCACCCTAAGGACAACAACTATGTTTTTGGATGCCTCGCCCCAAAATCCTACCTAAACTACAAGATTTTTTTGTGCCCTCCTATGGAGGTATTAAGTGAGTAGATTTAAGCTATTTTTGAACTTAGTGAGTGACGAGAGAGTTTCTTGTGTGTGTGTGTGTGTGTGCATCAAAGAAAGTGACAGTTTTGAGCGCACATGAGATATTGCATATAAATGAAAAGGCGTTTCTTTTAAAATGAAAATAATGCAACTCAACATAATAGAAAAACAACTAAATAAACCATATAAACCATGTAAAAAAAACTAAATAAAATAAATTATAAAAATAAAAAAAAAATCTATAAACAAAATTGTAAAAGTAAAAAAAAATCTATAAACTTACCAAGATTTTCAACCTCTTTTTAATCCAGTCTTCTTCTTTACTTTTTGTTTGGCTAAGACTAAAGCTAATGCCAATGGCAATGCCATTTTTTCCCATAACTTCATCTTCATCTTAGTTGGTCTTGCTTCTTTGATAGACAATAATCTAGAAGCTATGAAGCCAAGACTACTTGAATGGAAAC